>CABFOW010002014.1:0-26257 GCA_902141385.1 Timema californicum
TAAAGCAAATAGTACCATTCCAAATAATAAGACTGACTTAATAGGCCTGTATTGATGCAAATAAGAGTGATGAAGGAGTATTTCGTGCATAGTTATATTTAAAAACCACTTCTTCATTCCTTTTCACTAAAAATATGTTTTCCTGGCGTATATAAATTCAAGAATAAATATTGCCATCAATTGTATATAGTGTAAATATGTTATTTAATGATGGTCAGTTGTGTTGACTGTGAACTAGATAAGGAGGGGGGTTTCCCTGAAAAATAGTTGATAAATCAATTCTATTGTATCCCAAGACACACACACACACACGTGGAAAACCGTGTGAAAGTTGAGGTCAGGCAGGCGTTATTTTCTGGAATGGATGGCTACAAGAATAAACATTGTAATATTTGGCCTTGATATCCTAGAAGCTCTACAATAAGTAAAATTTACTTTAATATGAAAATAAAATAAAATAAGATTACTAAAATATTTGTTAAATAGATTGATCTAAGGGGATAAGAAAAATGATATTACAATTATTTTCCCTTTATTGGAAAAGTAATTGTAATACCACAGTTTTCGTAATATTTTGGATGACAGCGACCTCAGGTGTGTTTTCGCGGTTGACCTGGCATCGATTTTACCGAAATATTTATGAACGAGATGATACCAGAGCTTGCTTTGATAATGCTTTCCTTGACCAGACTAAACAGTATGGCTACGACCAATGAGCAGAGAATTTGCGCGCCAATTTCAAAACAACATCACTTCTTATGTTAGATTTAAATTGGTATAACTTTGTAATCATTGAATTATAAGTTTTTGTAAACTAAAATTGACACCAATTACTAGCTAGGAATACAAGACAGTAGATAGGTACTTAAAAACCGCTTAGTTTTGGATAAAAGAAAGAGCGTATTAAATGATTCAGGCCTATTTAACATTACATACTAAGAAATTTTATTAGAATAATCTTTAATATAAATTTAATAATAATGAGTATGTGTATTTTAATAGGAAAGTGGGGGATATATATAAAGCATTCATTTATTTATTAACTTTAAGTCCAGTGACATAATAAAAAAAAAATACATAAAATATGTGATAAATGAATGGTGGACTAGCTCAGGAGGTTGGTCGTTTGAAACTAAAACAATGAATACTAAATAAGGTAATTGCATATTGTCAAAGTCATTACTCTGGCAAAAAGTTTATTTTCGATAGTCCATTGTTGAAACAGAATATTACATCTATAAGAAATTCTACTGTTGGTGTTTTATGTTGAAATTAATATTATTCTTTGATTTTGGAACAATAAATTTTAAAAGGTGAATGAGGTCTAGTCGAAATTGTGGTAGAAGACAAAGCATGAATCACGACTAAAATTTAGGTTGATATCAGCTCGTGTGAATGGAGTCTTGTGGTGTCTTCTATCAATTGTTGAAACTGTTAATTAGATCAGACAGACTCTCTTGTCATAGCCGTGGTCTGGAGGTAACTAAAGCTGTCTCAAGTACCTGCTTTGCCTGTCGTTTGTAACCCTTGGTGTAATTGGCACTAATAAAACCTGCCATTATCCCTATGCTTTATTCCAATAAATCTCCTTTACAAGTCCTTGTCCTTTTGGATCCACAATGCAAAGCCTCGCTTCTTACCTCTCTCCCCTCCTCCACTGTTAGGAGTTAATTTCTTTCCTCCTTGTATAGTGCGGCCATTATGAGTCTCTTAGAAGACGTAAAAAAAATACACCTGATCAGGATAGTTTTTAAAACAGTGGACGAAATCTGGACAAAGCCCCGGTACAAAAAAATATTTCTTGATCTGATAAATGTATTGTTATTATTATTATTAGGAGTTTCCTTGGATGCAATGCAAGCACCAAACTAAGAATAGAATTAAATAGCTCATTTTCTGTTGATTTGCAGTACATGTAGTAGGATTACATAAATTCGGTGACCTGGTGGTCTAGGGGTAAGGTGTCAGACTTCTATGCTGGCGGCCGGGGTTCGATCCCCGGTCCCGGCAAAGATTTATCTGATTACCAAACCCTTCCTTCACCTCTGACAAGACATCTTGTGAATGTGAGGAATGCCAGGCCTCCACCGTGGTTCGGATTCCACGTTAAACTGTAGGTCCTCCATTTCATCTCACAATCACCCTACCATTACACATTAGCGTAAGTGCGTATAACCCGAACGGGTAGTAAGACGCGGTGCTAATAATAATAAATACATAAATTCACCTACCAGCTGTTAGATCTACTCCACTCCAACCACCATTTTTGTTTAAGAAAAACATCTCAATGTTGTTTTTGCACTTTACCTTGGTCAGACCCACTTGATTCTTGATACCAAGACATAACCAAGTCAATCGTGAAACCTTGACTAATACTAATGGTAGTAAATCAGATGTTTAATAATAACTATTTAATAGAGGTTATGTGGTATAGAGCACTAGGCTAAATCATGATTTAAATTAGGAGGGATAGCCAGCACACTTACCTAGGTGATACTGGAGTAGAAATTGTTTAGATATAACACTAAAAAACACAAACACATTTTTAAGGACAAGCTTTCATTGTCACAGACAGCTTCATCAGGTCAGGAGAGTAGAATTATGCTTTTGGTTGAACTTATTTAATAGTAATTTTTTCCGAAAGTTCTGGGAAATAATTTTTTACACCTGAATTTTGGATACATCTAATTTCCAAATTTTTTACCAAAGTTCGAGATCCCAAACAGGCCTAGAAGCAGGGCATGAGGTTGCTACAAGACACGGCCAACAAGTTGGAAGTGGGACGAACCTGACAGCAAGAACAACAATAGTTACAAGTGATATTACGACATGGCGCGTATTGTACTCCAGAATAAAACATACCTGCGTGACGGTAGCAGCCGAAGCCAATGAGGAAGGGGTGGAGCTGGTGATATACACCTGACGGCTCTGTCCTGGCGCAGAGCTTGACGTGGGCAGAAGGTACGCCAGTCTCTGACCCCCAACGCCGGACTAGAACACAACCATTTACACAACAATAACACAGTGGCCACATACAGAGAGTTACACTCCCACAAATACCGAGAGCTCCACTCACCGCTGTGGAGGTGAGCAGCGTAGCAGTGGTCCCCGTCAGCTGGTGGGGCTGGACCACTCTGATACTACCCCCTAACGGGCTCGAGGACGTCACTGTGGCACTGGAGGGTAGACTTCCCACAAGGCGCACCGACGCTGATGCTATAACACAAAACATAGACACCCTATACTAGGGACTAAGGAGGTATGATGACACCCTATACTAGGGACTGAGGAGGTGATGATGACACCCTATACTAGGGACTGAGGAGGTGATGACACCCTATACTAGGGACTGAGGAGGTGATGACACCCTATACTAGGGACTGAGGAGGTATGATGACACCCTCTACCAGCTCTATGTTTTTATCACTCGTCCAGGCTCTTTGTAATCAATTAAAATAATGTGGTAGCGAGGAGGAACTTAAGATTTAGAGAAAATTTCCCCAAATATTTTGTAGAGAACGGGAAACCCTTTTGTATAAAATCATCCTTAGTACACCCAGTTTGGATCTTACTGCCCTGTACCTAGTAATTCAGTCTAATGCTAGATTAAACTGCGTGACTATCAACACAAGCTGTTTTGTTTAGTATTGTTGAAAAAGAATTCCCAATTCCTTGAATTATCCTTTGATCAACTTTAATCATCATTAGAGGATATTTTATTGTATTAAGATAGCAAAAATAAAAATACTAACGGATATTTTTATTAAAAACTAAAACAACATGCTTAACAATTTAACATACATTGAAAATAGTGAACTCAATAATGCCTAAGTATGTTTTATTATTATTTTATTATATATCCATTATCTATTTTCGCGTAGAAAACAAATATTTTCGATTCTTGCGATATATCGATTTCTGAGAATACATTCTATTTAAAACACTAACATATTTTCGACTACAATATGTTCATTCCCATTTTATAAGGCAGGACTACGTTTGAATATTTCTACAATTACTTCAATAACATATTTTTAAAAATAATAAAAACTAAGTTAAAATCAATTTAAAAATAAATAATGGATTAGCATGTCGTTATTTGATTCTTAAATCTCGAGAGCGCTTACTAAGTGATCAGATTACCTGAATCAATTCTAAACAAACATTCGATATACGATACATATGCTGATAGGGAAAAATAAACAGTTTTATCGCTGTCTGACTGTTGACAGTATTTATTTTTCATGAAACCCAACAAAATGCCTAACTTAAGGATCGTATGCAATAAATTGGGGTTCTTAGTATGGTTGTGGATAATTAAAATCAGTTGGGTAGTAAGAATTAACAGTATCTTTATTTAATCATCACTCGGGTAGGTAAACATAATATACGTCATGGCGGCGGACTTTATATTGTGTGTAATGGCGGTTGACTTTGTATCATCTGTTATGTGTTCTTAAATCTGTTTAAAAAAAAAGGCTTAGTTTGTTATATTTGTAATTCTAGTTTCGATTTTCAGTTTTTGAAGAGTTTTAATGTGTTTATTAAAATATTTACAAGATTGTTCGTGAGGTGAAAGTTTTAAAAGTGAGCATGTGCGAAAACTGTCGAGTCCAAGTTTTCCATACATGTGGGAGGTTAGGGTACTAAGCACCTAAGATTTTCCACACCTAGCAATTTTTTTTTAAAGACGATTTTATTCATGTTTATCTCTTTTGTCCGACAAAATAAATATTACAGATTAAGTTGTGCTTTTCAAGTAGGCCTAACTAATTTTTGAATTCAAAATATGCTTTGTTTATGAGGTGAAAGATTCGATCATCGAATCCAGTAAAACACCGAATCATCGAATCTTGAATACTTGTCAGGATTCGGTGGATTAGAGGATTTGAGTGGTCCATCTCTAATTCTAAGTAAACTCGAATCTAACATAAAATGTATTCAAAGCCAAACTGTAGCTTACATATTTTGTGTTTATTATTTTATGCTTGAAAAAATAATTTATTGTAATTATTTATACAACTTTATGCACTAAAATCATTTAGAATATGTTTTATTTCTCAAATAATTGAAATATTTCATTTTAATCCGATAAACCAAGTTTTTTCCCCCTTATCACCAAGTCTTACTATCTCTACAGGTTTTGATTATAACTCTAGCGAGGTAGGGATGAGGAAGGAAGCATCTATCCGTATTTGAGTGGTATTGAAACCCCAATCTCCCCATCATCAGCAGGCCAGTTTAACATGGGAGAGACTCCTACACCAGTCGGACATTGAAGCTAGTAATAATTCCAGTTATTATCATAGCTTACAATTCAATTACTTTAGATTGTTACATATTAATATTGATTTGTAATGTTTAAAACAGTTAAGAATAGAATTAATTGAACATAAATTGAGTATTTTTAGTGGCAAAGCTTCGTATGTGTCGAAGTTTTGAAGTTTCACACCACACATCCCTGCTAATATTAATAGTAACTTACAAGACCTTCCTTTGTCTTCCTCATCCGTGAGGTCAATGAAGGAGGTGTCCTTGGCGGGCTTGATGGGACTGAGTCTTGGAGGGTTCTGCAACATCATAGGTTGCACCCTGACAGTAGGTGGGCCCCCGCTGCTCATGGAGGGCCGATTTGGCGTCTGAAGACATTACACCAACATAAGAAGAAATGCAGGAGGGAATGTAATAATGGACGAAACCAACTAACCAAAATGTATAAATCATTGATTTATCAAATATTTCATGTTAGTTACAGTAAAATAAAATGGCACACTTTATGGTTGTTAGGATGTGGGTGGAAGAATTCATGAGTTAAGGCCCACATTTTTTTTTACGAGTTTTTAATTTTCTACCATGCCAAAAAGTGTATTTTTCTACTTGTTTTTGAAATTATAACTTTAGCAAAAAAAAAAGACTGTAGTATATAAATTCTTGCTCAATAAATACATTAATTAGTCTAGCCCATCCCCCAGTACGCATGTAGCGCACTTACCTGCACAGGCCCGGCAGCCATATTTCTACTCATATACTCATTTATTACGTTATTCATGGTCCTCTGATAGCTCCATCTATAATCAGCTTCAATTTGAAGTATTCAGACTGGCTATACGCACACTGCGCCATTGATAGATGGCATTACAATTACTTATTGCAATGAAACAATTTGTGCCCGTGCAAGGGAACACTTGGGCAAACAGAGACGTTCAATGCCGGCACCAGGGAAAGGGTTTATTTTCTAGACAAAGCAATATCAACAACACATCTAGAATATCCCACGAGTTTAACAGGACTATTTATCTTCATTTGAAAAGTTTCTCATTAAGTGCAGCCATAAGAGATATTCAACAACTGTTGATATTAGGAGCTTCCCATCAACGATGTAGGGCTATCAAGGAGACGGGATGGGAGAGTAGTGCTTTGTGTGACCAAGCGTGGGGAGGGGGGGGGGCAGATCATTAATGAGGTCACATTACAATTAAGTGTATTGGGCAGTATTGTGTGCTTGCATGTATAAACAAACGGTGAACACATACAAACATGTTTCAATAAAAGGGTTGTATAGGATCTACAATTAAAAATAATAATAATTAAATAGGGTGGATGCAGGGATTGTGTGGTATTGTGACATAATACTAGAAGGGTGTTCCCAAAATAGTGACAAGGAGAGGGAGGAGATTAAAAAAAAAAAAGGTAACATGACATAGTTTATTGACAGCCCCTTATTTTTTGTAGAAAATTAAATGAGGCAATATTTATTTTTATTTTGGACAAAATAGTTTATTAAAAAAACTGTGAAAATATTGGACATTAGAACACTTTCCTTCCACTCAACCAATTCTTCCCGGGAGTAAGCAGAGCAAAAGCCAAACATTAACATGAATATAGTCCTGAGTAGACTGCAACCAATGGAACATAATAAGCCCCCCCACCAACAAACACAAATGTTGGCCGAGTGAACCCCCCAACATATTGAGGCTGTCATGTCACAGAGGAAACTGAGCAGTGTTGCCACATCAAGCTGGACTAGGTGGCATCATAATCTATCCTGCTTTAAAAGTGTATATTATTAATTTTACCTAATTGCTCTTAACCCAACTCTAAAAATGTCTCTTAACTCTCATGTCTAGGGAAAAAATGTTCTAGGTGTTAACAAATTAAGCTTCCAATTATTTGTATTCATAGTAATGTAGATTTGTAATAATCTTAGTGAATACAAAGCACTAGTTTTCTCGAGATAGATCAACAAACT
The DNA here is from genome assembly GCA_902141385.1 of Timema californicum. Lineage (NCBI taxonomy): Eukaryota > Metazoa > Arthropoda > Insecta > Phasmatodea > Timematidae > Timema > Timema californicum. The sequence goes on from CABFOW010002014.1 coordinate 7,250, forward strand.
GGTTTTCTAAAGCTAGGCTAGCAAATTACTCCTCAAAATGTACAATTAGATATTTTTATAGGTATTAATCCACGCATTAACATGTTATTTACTTACCTTAATACAATGTATTTATAAAAAAAAACTAAAAAGTGTAGGTCCATGTTTGATTTGGGCAAGATCACAAGAGCCAAGGTGTCCAGGCAAATCGTATTTTAAAATTCCAACTTTTCCATTCACTATATATTATAAACATTATTTTATTAAGTTTACAGCTTAATGTAGTCATATTTTTAAACATGTCCTCATTCTGAAACTGTGTCAGTCTATAAGAGGGTTAAAGGATGAACTATTGGGTAGTAAGATCTAAGTTATATTTAAATGAGATCAAATTGAGCTACATTAAGAGATCACCTTACACCAGTACAATTTAAAATTGTAATGACACATTCTCTTTTAGTTTCTTCTTCCTATAACATAATCAAATGACTCAACAATAGCTAAAGATGTGTCATATGTTGAGTTTAAGAATTGAAGTTAGTATGCTCAACAGGGACAACTGTGTTAAAAGTGAGTCACAGCGTGTATTAGCTGGAATAAAAATGTTATTTTGAATATTGTAAATAAAAGTTGCATTTTTTTTAAGAGAATGTATGAAAATTCCAGAGATTTAATCAAAAAATTCCCATTTTCTGGGTTGCTGGACACCCTGGAGTACAAAAAGTCATGTTAAGAACATTTAACATTTCCAGGAAATAAAGTTAAACAATCAAACACTGATAATGGTCAATATAAAATTACCGAACGCAAATACTTGATGTTGACATTTAATTTAAATGACAAAACTTTCTTTGTCGGTGACCTGTCAGGGAGCTGTAGACAATGACAGACCAAGGGCAGGGAGCACACCTTGACAGGTCAAGAGTAGGGTAGGGAACACACCTTGACAGGTCAAGAGGAGGGTAGGGAGCACACTTTGACAGGTAGAGAGGAGGGTAGGGAACACACCTTGACAGGAGAGGACAAGGAACACACCTTGACGGGGGGCTGCGACACCTTGACGGAGGGCGGTACCGGTGGTGCTATCACTGACACCCTAGTAGTGGCGACGAAGGTGGTGGTTGTGCCAGCGGTGGGGGTCGAAGGGAGAACCCGACTCTGGGGAGGCACAGCCAGTTTCCTTGCCAGCTGTGCGGAGGAGGTGAGAGGCTGCACACATGCGCACACACAAGGGACATCAGTGCACAAATGTGCATGCTAGGAGGGCACAAACTAGCTAATGGGTGCATGACAAGCCTTGGAATACACAAGCAGCCACAGCTTGGCTTCCTCTCGACACAAAACTAATTACAGAGCTCACTTTCTAGGGTTCAAGCTGCATCAGTGCTTAAACTAGGATAATATTTTAGAGGTGTGCGAGTAACCGATAAATTTGAATACTTGAAATTTTTGATATTATTTTTTTTTAAATTAATCAGTATTAATCAACTTTAAAGTACTATTTCTTAGCAAACTGGGTGCCTTGATATTTCTTTTTGAATGATAGAAAAAACTATGGCTTGTTCTGAAATAATAAATTTATTTAAAAATCTAAATTTGTGCAACTAAAGCTTTGTTTACAATAAATTATGATTCGTAAAAAAATTATATTTATTTTTGGGGGTGAGTTCACTTTATCAATTTGAAGTGACTCGAATCAAATATATAAAACATTCTCGAAGCCAAATCCAAATCCGAATATTATTATTAGTTGGTAGTTTTATGCTTGAAAAATGATTATATCGTGGTTATTTTTATATAACTTTATGTTTTAAAATTACTTTGAAAGTGTTTTATTGAACAATTGTTTGTAATTTTTCGTTTTAATCTGAGTAATCAAGTTCTCAAATCTTACAATTCAATTCACATTTCAGATTTTGTCCATAAGAATATTAATTTGTAATGTATATAAAAGGTCATAATGACAATAATTGATCATAAACTGACTTTTAGATGTCTCATATTTTTATTGGCATAGCCAGATATTTTTTTAAAAATTCCAAGCAAATTTGAAGTTGATATTTGTTTTAAAACCAAAAAGCTTCAAAGATTCATATACGCCTGTTTGTTTTTATATTTTATGTATGGATTTATTATTGAAATTTAACTTTAATATAGCTTTAGTACAAATCCATTTAAAACTCTAGTGAAAAATGCATACTCATAAACCTCTAAAATAATTTTTATGATTTAGATAAGGCCCATTTCAAAGATAGGATTTCCCAAATTTTTTAAATGGAACTTAAGCTAGTTTGCACAAATAACATAAAATAAAGCAAGCAAACTAATTTGTACACAAGCAGCTTGCCAGAAATTATTATGGCAGTTATAAAAAAAATATGGATGGAAATATCAAACATGCGCCAAATAAAAATATTTCAAATAAATAAATATACAAAAACAACTCTTAGTGTATTTACCCGAAAATAGGATACATATTTTCACAAAAAACCACCTTTATAAAACCCTAGTGTAGCCTATAGTAGTTGCACTCTTAATAAAATGTAACAAATGATGTACCTTTCAGGACTGCATGTAGATCTTTGTCAAAGTAATTTATAATTGCCACAACAGAGGGTGCTATTTATCATTTCCTTTCAAAAATTTTATAATAAAGGAAAGTGATAACACTAAAGAAAAAGGAAAAATAAACTATTAAGAGTAAATTTGATGAAGAAAGCCCACCTAGGGAAAGAGGGAAAATGTGGGAAGAGTCCAATGCACAAAGGTGACATCTTCTTCCTTTCTTCTGTCTTCTATAGTAGAAGTAGTCACACACACATTTTAACACAAATATTATGATATTTGTGTTAAAATGTGTGTGTGACTACTTCATCAAATTTACTCTTAATAGTTTATTTTTCCTTTTTCTTTAGTGTTATCACTTTCCTTTATTATAAAATTATCTAGCCATTGGGCCACCTCATTTTTAATCATTTTTCCTTTCAAAAATGTTATTTAAAAATAGATGAACCTTGACACTCAAATAAGAAAAATTTAATTTCGAGTCCAGATGGGTGATGTAATGAAATGGTCACACCTTTTTTTGCTACCACTACTTTTCCCACATGGTTTTATATACCTTTTTTTATTATTAGGAGCGTGTCTCACTACTCGTTAAGGTTATACACCTATGTACTAATTAATGTCCTTTCACCATAGGAATTGTTTTCTGAAAGGTCTTTTCTCTACCAAAAATCTATTATATAGTAGGATATTGGTAGGAAAAAAGACCTTTCAGAGAGTAATTCCTACTGTGAATGGAGTATACACTGATGTATTAGGTGAAGAAGGTCAATAGTTTAGGAAGGATACCAGCAGTTGCGTGGTGAAAGAGCGAGGAAACATTTAAGGGGAAAAAACCCCTCAGAACACCCAAACAGGATTTGAGCCCCAATTTTCACATCATTTGGCACTCTATCGTGAGAGTGACGCCTTAGACCAGGTTGCCACCAATGCGGGTGACAGTCAATTTTCTTCAAGAGAGAGTACTAGCTCTTTATTTAGTAGCACCGGCGTAAATTGTGAACGGTTTTTTCATTGTAAAAGCTATATTAAGTTATTTCCACCTTTCCTGTACTTTCTGTCAAGTAAAACAAAATGTACCTCAACAAGTGTAAAGTAGTTTTCCTGAAAGGGATATTTCCTATCAAAGAGATATTATTTTTAGGGTGTAGCCTATATTCAGGGCAATACCAAGACAAACAACGAACTGCTCGAGTTTTGAGTATTCACAACAAAGGAGCGGAAAAGGATTGTTTTGAAGCTAGCAAGACAGTTGTTTTGAAGCTAGCAAGACAGTTGTTTTGAAGCTAGCAAGCCAGTTGTTTTGAAGCTAGCAAGCCAGTTGTTTTGAAGCTAGCAAGCCAGTTGTTTTGAAGCTAGCAAGCAAGTTGTTTTGAAGCTAGCTAGCAAGTTGTTTTGAAGCTAGCAAGACAGTTATTTTGAAGCGTGCAAGGCAGGACTGTGGAGTCGGAAGCAATTTTGGGTGGAGACGAGGTCGATAAAAAATGTACCGACTCAAGTCTTCAAAATAAAAAATTATAATACTATTACTATAACTATATAATTTTAATTTATAAATTATTTACAGTTTTTGCATTATTAAAACACAAACTTATGAAGATAGCCGTTTGGCTGTTAATTTTGTGGAAGCGGTGTCTATGGTTCAGTTAAAAATTGTTTTAAGACTAGAGTTTCTAAAATGTAGTGCGCTCTTCTGAAATCAAGATGGCAAAATAATCATAAACAAGGTGGGTGATGACGTAATAAAGTGTTTTATTTTGAAAACAATATTTTGTATGGCTCTCACACTAAGTTATAAAAATATTAATTTTATTTTGGTGGTCAGGTATGACAAGATACAAATGTAAATAACATGTTTTAATTAATTATTTTTAAGTGCTATAATATTTCTGGTTTTCACAATCACAAAACATATAATGGTTTTAATAATATATTTTGTTCAAGGTTTCAATAAGTTATGAAACTACCAACTATACTACAATCCTTAAGTATGTAGGTATTATTAGAAGCATTTGATAACTTTTTTATTGCTAATTTAGTATAACTAAGCAAATAATTATTATTTCTGAATAGGTTGACATTATCATTATCAGTCTATGTTTGAAATAGGGAAACAAACTTAAATTTATATCGGTTCTGGTTCCTGTTCTCTAAAGACAAATTTTAAAGGTTCCGGTTCTGGCTCCGATTAGAGCACAATAAAGGTTCCAGTTTTTTTCTGTTCCCGATAGTCTTTCGGTTCTAGTCCCGGTTCTTTAATCTAAAAAAAATTTACCACAGCGTTTTTCTATCCAATCGGGCTATGTTAATGTAGTAATTTCTAAAGTGTGTTTTAATGAATGAACAAGGTTATATTGTTTATATTTAGAGGAAGTGCATTCCCATTTGCATGGAAGGAAAGTGGAAAACCACTATGGAAATAAAACTCTAGATCAAAAATATTGCTAGCTTAAAAAAATACTATAACATACCTTAATTACAATAGTGCAACCTTCTAATTTGCATCTTGATCTGTCACCATCAATCTCATAGTCTAAAAACTTTTGAACTGGGTTAGTTCTTTAATGCACCCCATCAATAATATTATTTAAACCACTTTTAACAACAAAAATAATCACCTTTGATATTGTACACAAGGAACACATTCACTGAGCTATTTCCTAATTTAAACTTGAGCGAAAGAATGTAAAGTTTGCATTTTTCCACCCTCCATCTCCCTTTTCCCTCTAATAGAGGCTGTTCAACCAACCACCAAATTATCAATTTTCACTCCTCAGGAAGTACTAAGTACAACAGGCTTAAGATTGCTTGTCCAAAAGTAATGATTTCTTAATTTCAGTATTTCAACTTCTAAGGAATGTGGTATTATCTGTTGTCTATCAAAGCTAAATACATCTTCTTAAACCTCTAGTTTAAACATTAAAGTAAGAAAACAGTGAACAATGCGACAGTCATGACATTCCTCTGGAATCTAAACTCATTAGTGTGTATTGCTAAGGGGTCAGTAACTTAGAAAAGAGGTTTCAAACAAAGTAGTAAGCCAATATATATCAAGCCCGTTCAGAGCATACTGAGAAAGGGGAAAGCACAGCATTTCAAGATAAGAAAAGGAAAAAAGTGTGCAAATTATCAAAATTATATACATTTCTGTAAAACGAGGAACATTTAAGAACCTTTTAGAACATTTATGAACCTAAAAATATTTAACGGTTCCAATTCCAGTTTCGGTTCTTCAGAAGTGTTTTTTGGGTTATGGTTCAGATTCTGGTTCCTTGAAAATAACAATTTCGGTTATCGGTTCCGGTTTTACTCCCTGGTTTGGAATAAAGAAACCATCATATACCTGTCAAATACCACTTCCCCTGCCGTGGATGTCCTATATGTTGCCTGTTCTTTGTTTAACAGTTAGTAAGAATATGTAAACTACACTAGGTGAAGGTGACATCTCATGAAGACCTCGCTATACCCTATACATGCGCCCAGCCAGGTCAGTTTGTAAGATGCCTTCTTTCTTCTCCTCTCACTTACACACAGTTATATGCTCCTTCAAATAGTTTCAATAATATATTTTGTTCAAGGTTTCAATAAGTTATGAAACTACCAACTATACTACAATCCTTAAGGATGTAGGTATTATTAGAATCATTTGATAACTTTTTTATTAATAATTTAGTATAACTAAGCAAATAATAATTATTTCTGAATAGGTTGACATTATCATTATCAGTCTATGTTTGAAACAGGGAAACAAACTGAAATTTGTATTGGTTCTGGTTCCTGTTTCCTAAAGAAAATTTTTAAAGGTTCCGGTTCTGGTTCCAATTAGAGCACAATAAAGGTTCTGGTTTTTTTCGGTTCCTGATGGTCTTTCGGTTCTAGTCCCGGTTCTTTAATCTAAAAAACATTTACCACAGCGTTTTTTTATCCAATCAGGCTATGTTAATGTACTAATTTCGTTAGTGGGTTTTAATGAATGAACAATGTTATATTGTTTATATTTAGAGGAAGTGTATTCCCATTTGCATGAAAGGAAAGTGGAAAACCACTATGGAAATAAAACTCTAGATCAAAAATATTGCTACCTTAAAAAAAATACTATAACATATCTTAATAACAATAGTGCAACCTTCTAATTTGCATTTTGATCGGTCACCATCAATCTCATAGTCTAAAAACTTTTGAACTGGGTTAATTCTTTAATGCACCTTATCAATAATATTATTTAAAGTTTAAACCACTTTTAACAACAAAAATAATCACCTCTGATATTGTACACAAGGAACACATTCACTGAGCTATTTCCTAATTTAAACTTGAGCGAAAGAATGTAAAGTTCGCATTTTTCCACCCTCCAGCTCCCTTTTCCCTCTAATAGAGGCTGTTCAACCAACCACCAGATTATCAGTTTTCACTCCCAGGAAGTACTAAGTACAACAGACTTAAGATTGCTTGTCCAAAAGTAATGATTTCTTAATTTCAGTATTTCAACTTCTAAGGAATGTAGTATTATCTGCTGTCTACCAAAGACTAAATACATCTTCTTAAACCTCTAGTTTAAACATTAAAGTAAGAAAACAGTGAACAATGTGACAGTCATGACATTCCTCTGGAATCTAAACTCATTAGTGTGTATTGCTAGGGGGTCAGTATCTTAGAAAAGAGGTTTCAAACAAAGTAGTAAGCTAATATATATATCAAGCCCGTTCAGAGCATACTGAGAAAAGGGAAAACACAACATTCCGGTTCTTCAGAAGTGTTTTTAGGGTTATGGTTCAGATTCTGATTCCTTGAAAATAGCTTAATTTCGGTTATCGGTTCCAGTTTGACTCCCTGGTTTGGAATAAAGAACCATCAAATACCTGTCAAATACCACTTCCCCTGCCGTGGATGTCCTATGTGTTTCTTGTTCTTCGTTTAACAGTTATTAAGAATATGTAAACTACACTAGATGAAGGTGACATCTCAAGAAGACCTCGCTATACATGCGCCCAGCCAGGTCAGTTTGTAAGATGCCTTCTTTCTTCTCCTCTCACTTACACACAGTTATATGCTCCTTCAACATGTCTTTATTGTTCGACATTGCGGTCTTTTTTTCTACATGATTCATCTCTTTGGTATTCTTTTCATTACCATCCACATCCCATACATACCCATAACATCTCAGCTTTCCTTCCTCTACTTTCTCATGTGCTACCTGTTCCCCCACTCTTTCACGGATTACATTCCTAATCTTGTTTCTCCTGGTGACAGCTAACATAATCAAGCTCCTCACAAACTTCACTCCCATGGCCTCCGCTCGCGTTGTCTTGTTTACATTCAATGTCCATGTTTTAGCCACATGTGTGACAATAGGTACAAAGTATGGCCTGAGCACTTTCTTACACTTCAAGGGCACTTCTCTTCTCCTACACACCTAGAGAACAACTCCCTCTGATGCCCTCTTCTTACTAAATCATCTTTACACTCACCCTTCCAAGATATTTTAAATTGTACTTTTCTCAGCTTTGGTCCATTCAACTTTATAGCTTTACCAGAGATTTGACTCTCCCAGGTGGCCGTGTTAATTTTCATTCCACTCTCTTTACCACTTCCTCATTCCATTTCTTTATCTTTTCCTTTACTTCCTCTTCCTCCCCCAAAGTTTCCTTGCCACTTTATTCATGACCGTTTCCATTAACGTTACAAAGAGTAGTGGTGAGAGGGACCTCCCCTGCTTTATTTATATTATTTGGAACCACTCTGTCCATGCCTTCTCCATCTTAAAACCACTCATGCTATCCTCATATAATATATGAGAGCATGAGCCAAATAAAATGAAAGTAAACATTATACTATAATCTTTACTTTCAATTACAACTCCTCTTTTTACTTAGTACATTAACTTACGCATTGCCAAGGACCAAAATGTAATGCTCAAGTTTATCGTCTGCTTCATTGTAAGCTTTAACTGTTTCTTTCAATGTTCTTATGCGAAAACATGTCTCTGATGAATAAAAGTGTTATTTTTTGAAAATAATGAAGTATTACACCACACTTTCCTGAAGAATTATTTACATTAAAGGCTGTGAAAGTCAGTTTTACAGGTGATACTCTACAAACATGAATAAAATCTTTAATATATTTAAGAATGTAGATATTATCCATGTTGTTTACAGTCTGCCAAGACGAAACTTATATTTAAAGTTGGCTATTAGCTTGTATATTGCTTGTAGAAACCATATTATGGTGAGAGTTCGATAACTATAATAAAACAAGTTAGCTAAAAGCAATATTACATTTGTTTTAATGACATACTCTGTGTATAAATCTTATGTCCAAGCGATAAATAAGGTTATAGACTTGTAGTAAATACAGTATCTACTAAACCCTGATATTTGTCTCTAATGTCCTTGTCCTGTGTTTGTCCTTTATGTGTCTTGTCATTCTTTTAAGTTTTACATTTTCTCCTTTTTTTCTTTTTTTTTCTCCTTCTTTTAGAAAGTTGTATTGCGCGTTTCTCACTCCTCCCTGATGAGTTTCAATAAAATTAAAGCTAGGTCCGGGGCTTGGGCGGTGACAATCGGTTTTCTTTAAGAGGCAATAATAATGAAGTATTACACCATACTTTCCTGAAGAATTATTTACATTAAAGGCTGTGAAATTCAGTTTTACAGGTGATACTCTACAAACATGAATAAAATCTTAAATATATTTAAGAATGTAGATATCATCCATGTTGTTTACAGTCTGCCAAGACTACACTTATATTTAAAGTTGGCTATTAGCTTGTATATTGCTTGTAGAAACCATATTATGGTGAAAGTTCGATAATAAAAGAAGTTAGCTAAAAGCAATATTACATTTGTTTTAATGACATACTCTGTGTAGAAATCTTATGTTCAAGCGATAAATAAGGTTATAGGCTTGTAGTAAATACAGTATCTACTAAACCCTGATATTCGTATCTAATGTCCTTGTCCTGTGTTTGTCCTTTATGTGTCTTGTCATTCTTTTAAGTTTTCCATTTTCTCCCCTTTTGTATATTTTTTCTCCTTCTTTTAGAAAGTTGTGTTGCGTGTTTCAAACTCCTCCCTGATGAGTTTCAATAAAATTAAAGCTAGGTCCGGGGCTTGGGCGGTGACAATCGGTTTTCTTTAAGAGGCAATCATTACCTCTTTGTCCAATGGCAGCAGTGTAAAGTGGGAAATGTGTTCTTTTCAGTGTAAAAGCCATGTTGCGTTCGTCTCTTTAATATGTTTCTATCAACCTTTCCTATACCTTCTTCAAAATATAATAAAAACCCTGATTTTAGTAAGCATCCCATTCTGCAAGGATTGATTTCATACTAGAATACTATCATATATTAGTATTTTGGTAGGATAAACGAACATTTAGAATGAAAGTAGCAATTCCTTTCTGGAAGGTCTTTTACCCTACCTAAACACTATCATAAGGTAGGATTCTGGTACAAGATAAGGCCTTCCAAACGAGCTTCATTCAAAAATAATCGTATATATTAGCCCACATATAACTTATTTAAAGAAAAAAACTCACTAGTTTCGAACTTTGTTAAGCTCTTCAAAGCCTTTACTAACACATTTATTTATTTTAACTAATCACACACAAATTGATGTATCTCATATATTCAATCAAATTATCGAACAAAGTCAAAATGTCACTTTGCCTTGTATAGGTGTAAGAGAGAAAGAGATATCCGAAAGTTCTCTCTCTCCCTTACACAATGGTATGCAGACAACAGCTCGAAAATTTTAGCCACAGATTTCTATTCAGTTATATTATAGAGCTCAATCTCCACATCCGTAAATATCATTACCAAGTCCTTCCCAAATTCATACCTTCTTTCCATCAGTTGTCATATAGAGATAACGGTTTATTGTAGACCTCTGTCCCCTAAACCCGTGCTGTTCCTCTCATTTTCTTTCTTATTATCTTTTCCAGTATCATCTGATGTTATTTGTACAACTCCTTCTGAATGCTTTGTTGTTACTCTCCACCTTTCACCCTTTGGTCCCACCGTGGTATCTCCTTCCACTAACTCTTCATCACTTGTCCTCCCACATATCTCCTCTACGGCTCCCACCAAACTTTTCTTAAAACGTTTCCGATTCCACCTCTACACTTTCCATCTCATCCATGGGCATTAGCCTTCAATTCTCTTTCCTCCACACCCTTATTCTTATTTCTTACTTTCTCCTATATTCTCATCCCACTATGTCTGAATCCAGCCTAACAAATGGTTGCTATATAACCCATAAATAGATCAATTATCCCCTTCCCCCTTTCTTTACCCCCAGGGAGCAAAAAAAGTAATCAAAAAGCTTTTGATAAGAAATTATAAACAAAGTAACTACAATATGGAGAGGAGGGTGAATATCCACACAAAATGAAGATTGATGTTATTAGCTACAGTAATACAAGGAATATTGTACAACACATTTATATACAGAGTGTGCCAAGTATAGGTGGCATAAAAGCTCTAATCTAGGGAAACAGGATGGAGGATAGGTAGGAATTTCATTACCTGGCGAGCGTATGGTAAACCACAACTTTGAACTGTATGGTGATACCAGACACCAATTAAGACTTAACCTAACTGTACATAAATACAACAAACCCTACAGTAACCCAATGTTCTAAACATGGATACTCACTGTGCTAACAGAGATGGGGATGGTGGGTGGCGCAGAGGGTGGGCTTGTGGTGGTGGGGGGTGGTTTCCTGACTCTTCCTCCAGAGATGAACCCATGCGGTCCCAACTCTGGTCCTGGCCCTCGATACGCCTGTGGACATCATGGATAATCCCAGTGGACTAGTTTAAAACCTTGTTTACAAACTGATTAAAAAATATTACCCTCTTTGGTGGTCAAATGCTCTAAGAAGGCGTCACTCTCGCAAAAGACTGGATTGCCAATGTCGGGAAGATCATGGTTCAAATCTCGGCCAGGTGCCTCATCCCTAACACATTAGTGTAATTAGTACATAAGTGTATAACCCGAAAGAGTACTAAGACGCTGTGCTAACAAAAACTCAATTGCGCGGTCAATACCAGAAAGCTTAATTCAATCGTTCAAAACTGTCAAACGAAACATTGCATTTGTTTGACTCCAATGTAAAACTAAACAAATCTCAGACTTAAGCTAGAACTGTTCTATTTCCCAGACACTCTTCACTAATTACTTGTAAAACTAATGTAAAGACAGGGGAGAAGGTTTCAATTAAAAGGCAGACGCAAACAATGGTTCCAAAATGGCACCTGGCTGCTTTGAGATAAAGTGTACAACATAATTACCATATTTATCTGAATCCAAGATTTTTTCCCCCCCAAATTTGTAGCTTCAAAATCTATGGGTTGTCTTAAAATCACAGATTAAGGATTGGGTCAGACCTACATCAAAAGGTAACATTTTACATCTTTATTTAATATTGATATAACAGTGCAGAGCTGGCATTTTTCTTTACAGATTTTATCAATTTTTGCACATTTAAAAGGTATAACACGGATCACAGGATGTTTGGTTATTTTCGTGGATTTTTAGGCTATTTTTTAGGTTATTGTTAAAAATATCTACCTAGTTGTGGCCCGATATGACACTGGATACCCATAATAGCAACTGGTATCGCAATAATTGATGCTATATGCTAAAAATTCTTTAGTATTCAAGACAGTTAATTCCACAAATGGCTTGGGGATAGTGATTGGCATAGTCAAATTGAATTTTATCTACTTGTGCTGTTTTTGATTACTTTTCCAATTACTTCACTATGATATTAAAAATTTAGCCATGCGCAATAATCAAAATAGATTTTAAAACAAATAAAAAATTATAAAATTGTTATGTATTTAATTATTAAAACTTTGCCAACATAGCTAGTGCTTGTCAAGTAAGACGTGATGATAAAACTCTAATCATTTTAAACAAACAATCGATCATACGTAGAGTTTAATAGATAATTTTAGTGATGCCAAATTTTAGTTTTAATTCGTGAAACTCCACAAAATATCTTACTTTTGAATAATATCAAGTAAATTATTATCTTTGATTAAATGTTCCTATAATAAAGATGGTTGTTTAATTATCAATATTTTTTTACACATGACTGTCATGGTGTCTGACTTTTATGGTAATTCACAGCAGACATGTTTATCAGTTAAATTTCTTGTAACATGTGAAATGTGTTTATCTTTTCTTTATAAAAGCAACAGTTTGTTGCATATTTATCCTTTGATTTCTTCCTATAACTCTTTACTTTATACCATTTTATTTTTGTCTATCATGTGAAAGTGAAAGTGTCGTGTTTTAGAAACTAGCATGTTAATTGTGGAGTCCAATGTTTGTATTCAGGGGGAGTAAGATGAGACTCAGATTTTCACTAATGAATATCGGTTGTCATAGTAAAAATAAACTTCTCATTGTTTTTATGAAACCTTTTCAAAGTCAACCTTCTTATGCAAAATCAATATTTGTGACAAAATAAATTAATCCCTTAGCAATTTTGCAACCCTAATTAGATTTTAAGTCAACATAGATGTTTTGTTAATAAAAAAAACAATTTGTTAGTATTACAAAATAAGTTTACCATGATTATTATTTTCTTCATTCATGATAAAATAAATACCACTTACAAAAAATCTATCCAGAAGCACTGAAAAACAGGGGGTCGTCTTGGATTCGGGTTTTAGGTTGATACCAATGTCACATTTGCATGGAGGTAGAGTGGTAAACCATTAAAGAAAACTACCCTCGGTACAACCTACAGGGATTCAATCTCCCTATCGTCAGCTACCCAGCCTCTTACAAGATTGACCCCTTAACCCACTTCAGTGGTCACATGGTCAAAAAGTAGTTATGCACATCAGCCCTTGTATTTCTTACCTTGCACAATGGCAGCAGCACTGGTTTGTGGTGTTTTGACTAAAGGCTGGTAGTGTTAGAGACCAATTAAATATGTATATTCACCAACTTTTAACAAATGACGTTAATATGAACATAATACATCATAATCCGAAAATACCTTACAGAGACTGTTATAGGATTGGTTTTAATAAAGTGTGCAAGCTGACCAAACACGGCCCTCTTGCCTAGGCCTGATAATGGCCTCCGTCTTACAAGGAGGAATGCATAATATACTCACCGCCATAGGTTGGGTCTGCACCTGGACCTGCAGGCCGACAGAGCGAGTCAACCGCACGGGGGTCATCTTGCCGTCTTTCCTGGTCCTGAGCTCGTTGACAAGGCGCTGGGTCACCGTGTGAAGGTCCTTTGCCTTGAGAACAAACACAACCAGAGTATGACCTAACCACCCTCACTACATCAGACTAGTGACCCTCATTCTATCAAATTTCTTAGAGAAAGGTTTGGGTTAGATCCGCTTTTCCTCAAATCATCATCATCACGTGAATCTTCAATTTACCCACAAATCCCAAAGCTTTTATCAGAATCTTAAAAATTATGATAAGCACAGACTTTCCCACATCAGTGTGATTTTTTGGATTCATGGTATTCTCATTAATTCTTTAGTTTTTTTGTTGTCAACGTGACTCACTGCCTGTATAGGTTACACTCATATGAACTAATCACATTAAGGTGTTAGGTATGAGGAGGGTTGAATTTAGAGGAAGTGTATCTGCATTTGTGTGAATGGAGAGCAGAAAACCATTCAGGGAGAGTAAAAAACATTGATACACGCAACTAGAGTTTGAGCCCTGTCATCAGCAGTCCAGTCTATTGCAAGGGTCATTTTAGACCAGCCGGGCTATTATGACCATTCGACGCAGAGTTAGTTTCTACCGCTAGTTAGCTTCACTTTCAAGGAAAAGATAGCGTTTGGGTTATTAGGACCACTGCACTTCGTATTGTCCACTAGTTTTAGCTTCGACTTTGCTTCTAGCGTCAATGCACAGAATAAAATCAGTTTGTGTCAAAAGTTGGCAACACTTACCTTTTAAGACGTTAAGAGGGTATAAATTAGGTTATTATTTCAAGAATGCTGGTATTCATGACTGAACATTATTAATATGTTTTTATTTTCCCAAACAGCTGATCACAAGTCACATTATTTGCAAGATTTAACCCAGCTTAATTTAATAAATCTCTTGCATAATTTTGTTTACCTACGGTTTGAAATGAAAACGTACTAGGCCTACATTATTCAATACACACAACATATTTTAGTCAAAAAATCATAATATGAAATATGCATTCAAATAGTTATGTCACACAGGGAAATGAATTAATATGAGACGTTGGCCTATAAAAAACAATGGTTTTTGTAATATGTATGCTTTACGACACAATACTTTATTCTTCATATAATTATTTGTGTTGATACTGTAACAAGTGTAATATGTTGTGTGAAGATCTTAGAATATAAAACTGGTTATTTAAAGTTGATGAAAGCGTTCAAGAACTCCCAAAATAGTGTTCACACTGAATATTATCGACAACTTAATGTATATTATCTATTACTACCTGTTCGGGTTGTATGCACTTACATTAATATGTAATGGTAGAGTGATTGTGAGATGAAATGGAGGACCTACAGTTTAACGTGGGATCCGAACCACGGTGGTAGCCTGGCATTTCACTAGTTAATTGATTAAGGATATAATATTTCTTTATAATGAGTTGTTTGCAATTCATTCACTTCAGGGTAACTATGTCTAACTACTTAATTATCCCTTTTATGATTAAAAACCTAGGCCTAAACCAAGCCGCATGTAAACATTAAGCTAGGGCCTATTTTGGTTATTTCCAGTCTTGGCAGCAATTTCATAAGCCTACAACTCACATTAATGTGGAAAGTGATTACTACCTTATGTTTTACCCTTTACATGTTTCTAACTATGTGTCCTATGATTCTTTACCATTTTCCCTTTTCTCTCCTTTTGTTTTTTTGGTTTTCTCTTTTAGGAAGTTGCGTTGCGCATTTCACATTCCTCCCTGATGAGTTTCGATAGAATGAAACCTAGGTCGGGGGATTGGGCGGTGACGATCAATTTTCTTTAAGAGGCAACCATTACCTCTTTGTCCATTGGCAGCAGTGTAAAGTGTGAACTGTGTTCTTCTTTTCATTGTAATGACCATATTGTGTTTGTCCCCCCTTTTATATGTTTATATGTTTCCATCCACTTTTCCTATACCTTTTTCCAAATATATTACTGTATTTACAAGTCGGTTTCAATATAATTGCATTATTAAAGTTTTGTTGAGGCATCTTAAACAGATTAAGCCTATATTTTTATTATCTTGTCAACTGGTCTGTCCATATTTTTTTACCCTAATGGGGTATACTTAGATGATAAATGTTGAGTTATAGAATTCGGATTTGTGTAGCGGGAGAGTGGGAAAACCTTTAGAAAAATAAAAATCACACATCACACCCAGCTAGGATTCAAATACCAACCTCCTCACCATTGGAAAATTAGACCAAAGAAACTAACGTCTTGGCCAATGTTGCCCCATGAGGTGGGTCAACATATAGGCCTGCTACTAAACATCCTAAATATGCTGAAGCCTAACTAACCTCCAACTACAAACAATCGATCTTAATATTGAAATATTCCAATTATCAGTGTGTGTATGGTAAATAATAATGCATTTTGATAGTGTTATGTTTCAAAGAAAATATTCTTTTAACATTTAGTGTAAGCTCCACTCCTGGTCTGATTATGATATAAGCCTATTTAAAGTAAGATTATGTGAAACACACATGATAATGTTTTGATATTGGGTTAATGAGATGGTATGTTTAAATCAGGTAACACAAAACATCTAATAAATTTTAAAAAAACTAGCAAACATAATCTCATAACGCAAACCAAAGGACAAGTAAAATGTCTGCACAGCTTAGCCTCACTCTACTAGGAAAATATTTGCGCTCGCAAAGTGGTTGGCCATAATAACTTTTGACGCAAAGTCTAGCCTTTCTCTGTTAACGGTCGCAAATTTGTTTTGTGTTGTGGTCATAAGAGCCTGCAGGGGTAAGAAATATTTTTGAGCCTTAATCGACTTATGAACCTAACAAAGATTCCATAATCACTCATTGACTCTCCAGTCTAATTTTGATATGTTTTATCCATATACCTCTTATATTAAATTTATTCTTTCCTCAGTACTTATTTTCCCTCCTTCCTAGAAAGAAAATATAGAATAAATAGAATATATTTTCAAACTAAAACACCACTTTTCTTATAAATATTATAAAGATGTATAACAACTATAGAATTATTATGAAACATAATAATACTTCTGAATACTGACAATCAAAAGTGTTAACCAGCTTTTTGAAGTAAAAAAAAAATTTTTAAGTTCTTTATGAAAAGTGGTTTCCGAAAATGTCATTTTTCCTGAAAGTGGTTAAACTGAATAAATAATATTTAAGATTTCTTACCTTTACTCTGCAGTTCCAGGTTTAGTCCATTCTACAGTAGATCATATCCAGTTCTTTTAGATAGTCCTATTATATTCGGGGGAAGGTATGAAAGGTGAATATAAACATGTAAAAGGAACAAACACAGTACGGTTTTACAATGAAAAAAAAAGAACACAGTTCACACTTAACAGTGCTGCCAATGGACGAGCGAGGTAATGGCTGCCTCTTGAGGAAAATCAATCACATCCACCCAGTCCCCCTCGATCAATTTTCTTCAGAGGCAGCCATTACCTATTTATCCAATGGCAGCACTGTTAAGTGTGAAATGTGTTCTTCTTTTCATTGTAAAATCCACATATTGTGTTCATTCCTTCTCATAATCAACTGTTTCCAGCCTGTGACCGGGTCAGTTTAGTATAATGCCTCCCTCCATCCTCCTGTAACCTTCCACCACTTTTCCTCCTTTAATTTCTCCCATTCTTCTCCTCTCAGTTGATCTCTTTCTTGGCTTCCTTTGCAAGCTTTTTCCTACATACTTCAGTTTCGGCATTTTCTTTGGCATCCTCTTTTTTTTTCATTCTCATTACTTGCTCATACCATCTCAGTCTTACTTCCTAAACTATCTCATATACTCCTTGTACCCCAAATCCTTCCCCTGATAACTTCATTCCCAATCTTGTTTCTCCTCGAGACAGCTAACATGCTCCTCACAAACTTCATTTCCATGGTCCCCACTTTCCTAGTCTCTCTTACAGTCAATGTCCATGTTTCTGCTGCATATGTGACAATAGGCACAAAGTACGCCCTGTATAGCAGTTCTCTTACACAACTGTAGAACAACTCTCCCTCCTGTCGTCTTCTCATTATATTCTCTCTACTTCTACTGTTTATTACTTTTACATATTTCTAACCGCGTTTTTTGTAACTTATTCAAAATAATTTAGATGTCTTATTTGAATCGCTATCCAACAAACATTGATTTAAGAAGTTGCTCTCAGAAATGATAGTCTAGTTCTAAATTATCTTAACAATCTACATATTGTATTCCCTTGTGCGGTTATCAATTCTTAAAACAACCTCCATGAGATTCTCCACACATAGGAATTTTCCACAAGGAGCTTGAGCGTAGATTTTACACTAAAATCCCATAAATGGCAAAATCTGTTTGACACAGTGAAAGAAAACCCTTATTAATGCCTGTCAATTCATGAGTATCATCTGTGGTTATGATTTATTTGGAATTCAGAAAATAGTTTACAAAAGCTTTAGTAAAGACCTCCTTCACATAATTGCCACCAATAAAAGGTTTTTTCTTCCGAGTCAGCACATGCAAAAGTTTGAACAAAGCTACAATAGTATAAAACTACTCCATTAAAAACCAAAGATGACCTAGGGGAAAAGAAGCAGGTTTACTGCTCTAAATTTTTTTAAACAAATCAAAGCTTCGTAAAACAGCGTGGTTCTGTAATCAACTTCAGTCTAAACATGCACTTGCATCTCTCACTTTTCGTGGACCAATATTCCCGGTTTCAACCTGAACTTACTTGTTTCTGTAGCTGAAGTGACTTCCTACGCAGCTGGTCGTTAAGCAGCTCAAGCGACTGAATCTTCTGTCGGTTCTGTCCGAGCTCAGAGCGGTGTGCTATCAACTCACACATCTTCTGCATCACCATTTCCTCTAGGTCCTGCCAAAACAACCACTCTTGTTATTACCACGACAACACTCGACAATTTTATCCGACACGCTGGTTACAAAACTCCCCAGTTTTCCAGACAGCATTTTAAAAAATTCCAGACTTCACCTTTTTACAGTTTTTCTTGGTGAATGGCAATTTTTATCTTTATTACATTGACCCCATAATATTTTCAAAAACAATAAATATCAACACTCTTATAAGTTATTTTTTCAGTATTTAATTTTTTCCGTATTATTTATATTCCCATATAATAATAATATTTAGCACCGCGTCTTACTACCCGTTTGAGTTATATGCTTTAAGTACTAATTACTCTAATGGATTGGGATTTGGGAAGGTTGAATTAGAGGAAGTGAACCCGCATTTGCGTGGAGGGAGAGTGGAAAACCATTTA
>CABFOW010002014.1:26296-39120 GCA_902141385.1 Timema californicum
AAAAAAAAAAAAAAACAGATCACCCGACCGAGATTCGAACCTCAATCTCCCCGTCCTCGGCGGTCGAGCTCAACCCGACAAGCGCGTAGCCAACTACGCCACCGATATTCCCATATAAATGTGTTTTAAGACAAACCCTGTACAGCCCTCTAATGTTAATAACTACATCTAGGTAATGTATTTTGTTTCCAACAAGGAACCAAATCTTTCATTTTTGTAAAATGTTTAGGTTCAAAATTAGTTAAAGGTATTTAAATTCCCTGACACTCATCAGGACTGGCCGCACAGTCTAAGGCTTCAATCTCATACTAGATTAGAACTATTGATGACAGGTTAGATCTTGATCTGGTTTACTGACAATGGTTTTTCACTTTCCCTCCACACAAATGTGGGCACACTTCCTTTAAATAATTCAACCTTCCTCATCCCTAACACATTATAGTAATTAGAGCATAGGTGTATAGAAAAGAAAAATGCCTGACTTTACATTGTTTTTGATCAGTTCCTTGACATTTTCCCGTTTTCCCAGACTTTTCACTGTTTTCCATGTCTGAAGGCACCAGAAGAATGAAACGTTAAAATAAATACATAAAATATAAAGAATAAATAAAAGTATGCATTATGAAAAAGAAAATAATTTTAAAAGAGTAAATATATCAAATGCATAGGTTCCATTTTTATATACTTCTTGTCCGGGCTGTGTCACAGATTTAACTACAGGATGATGAAGGTGGAATTTAAAGGAAATGTACCAGCATTTGTGTGGAGAGAGTGAGAAACTGATACTAACCTATTGGCTTCAAAGGAGATTAGATGAGTTTGACATTTAGTTCATGCAGGGGTTGTGTCGTAGGATGTGGGGAACTAATATTTAAGGAGTGTCAAATAAAGTTCACAAAGTTTGTTTTTAAGCCACTCACGTCTCTGGTCATCTTGCTCATGGTGACCTTGTGGAAAGCCTTCATGTAGCTCATTATGATCGAGCGCTCCTCGTCTGAGATACCGGGCGCCGCTACTGCCGCTTTGGACACAACACGTTCGATGGCAAAATCCAGGTTTGTGATGGGAGTCTTGGCAGGGAGTGAGTGTGCAGGTTCTTTCTTGCGCAGCGCATCCTTCTCCGCCTGATTCTTGAGCTGCTTCTCCACCTCTGGGCTGATCCTGACCTTCTTAACCTTGATTATCTCGGGTCTGAGGCTCTCCAGTCGACGCTTACCCAATAAACCCGAGTCTTTCCCCTTCGAAGGGCCCTTGGTGGCGGGTCTCTTGTCACCATCCAGAGGTCGCTCTGTTGACTTGGAACTAGAGTCGTCACTTGATAAGCCTGTTTCATTCTTCCCTTCTGATGCTGACAAAGTGTCATCTGTATCTCCTGGTAAGTTTTCTTCCTTTCCTTTCAGTGAGGAGTTGATCTTTCCTTTTTCTGCCGACACTGGGCTTTCTATTTTATTAGCCAATAGTGACATGCTTTTATTCTTGTCCGCTGAAAATGAGGTGCTTTCATCCTTGTCTGATAAGTCATCGGCAGAAAGTAACAGTTCTTCTGGGAAGCCTCCAAAGCTATCTTCGTCAGATGAAAACTCCCCCCTAGTGAGTTTCACCTCACTTTCTTTAATTTTACCAAAAATACTGCCTTTCACTTTCAATGCAAATCTATTCCTTGTAGTGACAGTGTCTTCTTCATCTGAGGCAAGCAAACTGTCTTCATCATGCAACATGGCATGTAGACTGTCTTCATTCGCTTCACTTGCAGTCAGAGTGCTATTGTCAGCAGCTTCAACTTGACTTAATGCCGGTAAATTTTCTTTATAAGTGGCAGGTATACTTTCTTTATCGGTGCCAAGTAAACTTTCTTTATCGGTACAGAGTAGACTTTCTTTATCAGTACCAAGTAGACTTTCTTTATCTACACCAAGTAAGCTTACTTTATCGGTACAGAGTAGACTTTCTTTATCAATAGTGGGTAAACTTTCTTTATCAACAATGGGTAAACTTTCTTTATCAACAGCAGGTAGACTTTCTTTATCAACCGCGGGTAGACTTTCTTTATTAACAGCGGGTAGATTTGCTTTATCAACAGAGGGTAGACTTGCTTTATCAACAGCAGGTAGAATTTCTTTATCAGCAGTAGGTAGACTTTCTTTATCAACAGTAGGTAGACTTTCTTTATCAACAGCAGGTATACGTGCTTTATCAACAGCAGGTAAACTTTCTTTATCAATAGTAGGTATACTTCCTCCTTTATCGACAGCAGGTATACTTGCTTTATCAATAACAGGTAAACTTTCTTTATCAATAGCGGGTATACTACCTCTTTTATCAACAGCAGGTATACTTGCTTCATCAACAGCAGGTAAACTTGCTTTATCAACAGCAGGTAAACTTTCTTTATCAATAGCGGGTATACTTCCTCCTTTATCAACAGCAGGTAAACTTTCTTTATCAATAGCAGGTAAACTTTTTTTATCAATAGCGGGTATACTTCCTCCTTTGTCAATAGCAGGTGAACTTGCAATATCAATAGCAGGTAAACTTTCTTTATCAATAGCAGGTAAACTTTCTTTATCAATAGCGGGTATACTTCCTCCTTTGTTAATAGCAGGTGAACTTGCAATATCAATAGCAGGTGAACTTGCAATATCAATAGCAGGTGAACTTGCAATATCAATAGCAGGTGAACTTGCAATATCGACAGCAAGTAAACTATCTTTATCAACAGCAGATATAGTTTGGTCCATGTCAACATCAAAAATAGTTCCCTCTTTGATAACAGCAGGCAAACTTGCATCAACAACAGCAGCACAGATATTTTCATCATTACTTGCTGAAAGTAAAATGTCTTCCTCAACAGAAGGCAAACATTCATGTTTATCTGTTGATGGTAGTTTATCCTGTTTGATAATAGACAAAATGTCTTCTTTAACTCTTATGGTTGTATCTAATACTTCATTAACATCACCGTTTGAATTATCTTCTTTGTATGTAGCAAGTAAAATATCTTCATTACAAACTGGTAACATTTCTCCTGCACCACCAGAAGACAAATTTTCTTTAGATGTTGGCTGTGAATGATAATCATTACCGACAAGCAAACTTTCTTCCTTACCCACAGCAAGCAAACTTTTTTTCTTATCAGCAACAAGAAAACTTTTTTCGATGGTAGACCAACTTTCCCCCTTGTTTAGAACTGGCAAACTTGGTTCTTTTGGTGCAAGCAAATTTTCTTCTTTTCCTATAACTGGCAAATGTTCTTCCTTGTTCCCAAAAGACCAACTTTCTCCATCATCTACAACATGCAAACTTTCTTCCTCATCTCCAACAGGCACTTTTTCTTCCTTGTCTCCAACAAGTAAACTTTCTGCCTTTTCCTCAACAGACAAACTTTCTTTAGGGCCCAAAACCATCAAACTTTCTCCCTCGTCCACAATAGGCAAACATTTTACCTGGTCTAAGACTAGCAAACTTTCTTCCTTGTTCACAACGGACAAACTTTCCTCCTTGTTTAAAACAGGCAAACTTTCCTCCTTGTTTAAAACAGGCAAACTTTCCTCCTTGTTTAAAACAGGCAAACTTTCTTCCTTGTTCACAACGGACAAACTTTCCTCCTTGTTTAAAACAGGCAAACTTTCTTCCTTGTTCACAACTGGCAAACTTTCTTCCTTGTCCGCAACAATCAATCTTTCTTCTTTGTCCACAACAGCAAAACTTTCTTCTTTGTCCACAACAAGCAAACCTTCTTTCTGGTTTAAGACAAGAAAACTTTTTTTCTTGTTCATAACAGACAAATTTGATCCCTGGTTTAAAACAAGCAAACTTTCTTTCTTGTTTACAACGGGGTAACTTTCTTCCTTATGTAAGACCAGTAAACTTTCTTCTTTGCCCGCAACAGGCAAACTTTCTTCTGTCTCTCCCCCAAGTGGCAAACCCTCTACCTCATTTAAAATTAGCAAACTTTCTTTCTTGTTTAAAAGAGGCAAGCATTTTTCATAACTCACAGTAGACGAGCCTTCTTCACTGTCTGTTATGCATTTGTTCTTGTCCAAAGCAGGCAAAATGTCTTCTTTGTCCACAAATGATACACCCTCCCGTTCATCCACTACTGGTAAGCTTGGCAGTTTGCTTTCTTCAAATAAACTTTCCCCTTTGTCCAATGTAGTCATATATTTATCGTTGTCTAAAGAAGTCAAACTTTGTTCCTTGTCTACAAGAAATATACCCGATGTGGCCACTTGTTCACCGTCAACCAAAGAACTTTGTTTCCCCCCATCAAGTGCAAAGCACTTGTCCAGCCCAGCTCCACTCAAGGTTTCTACATCCCGTGCAGCAGGCGTCGGTGCATTATTTTTACAGGCAGTCTCTTCCTGCACTTGTGAGTCTGGACAAGTTTCCTCTTTGAAAACCATAATAAAGTCATCTTCAGTTGTTTTCCTTCTTTTAGGTAGAGGTATCCCTAATTCAACTTCATGCACATGTTCCCTTTCTTCAACTCCAGGGTGATTCTTCACTCGACACAAGTCCTCGTCTTCCAGTTTGAGTCTCTTGGGGTCTGAGACTACCTTCGTTGTAGGTGAACATCGTTTGCGACTCAGGTTTTCCTCTAAAAAACAACAACAACAACTGATGAAACAAGATTACGACACACAAGTAGACTTGCACCTCAGATGTAAAGTTTAACTAACACACATTAGAAGAGGTTAAGTTTAAATTAAAAATTAAACATTTGATCAAGAAATCAAACTAGCCTCTCAATAACCTATTAAACTGTGAAACACTCACCAAGTTTGTATTGCTAAAACCTTTTAAATATGTGTTTTAGGATATATTTCAAATTATTTTAAAATGTTGATACAAGAGAATGTTTACAGCAAGAAATGCCATTCTTTGAAATAAATTAACATTAGGCCTATGTTTGTTATGATGCAAAGCTCTTGCCAAAACAGATGTATTAGTTCCAGATTTTGTCAAGAAGAACCCACTTTGGTGCCCACATGGTCTAAGGCGCTACTCTCACAAGAGACTAGACTGCCAATGACTGGTAAATCGTGATGTGATCTTGGTCAGGTGTACTGAAGGTGGTTTTTCCTAAATGCTTTCTCACTCTCTCTCCACATAAATGTGGGTACACTTCCTCTAAATTCTACCTTCCTCATTCCTAGCCCATCAGTGTAATTAGTACACAGGCGTACAGGCCGAATGGGTAGTTAAGAAGACCCGCCCCCCCAACCGGGCCTAAATGAAACCAAGTGTTAGTAAAGAGACCAGGTCAGTTATGACAAACTGTGGATTCACACGTTCACCGAAAAACAAGCGCAGAACAGAAACATGCTCATGTGAGGAGCTCTAAGCCAATCACATGATTTCTGCCTAATCTGCACAAGCTGCTCTGCTAAATCATATCTACTTTGTCCGCTCTGGCAAGGGAGAACCTATCAAATCTTAATACCAATCATCTCAAATCAATGCGCATGCACATATGTGACTGTACAGCCAGAAGCAAGCGGACAGTTCCGTTGGCGTTAGCAAGGAGATGTGAAGAAACCCGTTAACAGAATGTGTGTGTATCAATCAATTCCTTGGCTTGTGCCACGACACACCATTAAAATTTGAAAATATTAATATCAGGAGAATGATCTAAAATATATGTTTATCCATTAGAAAATAAAATATGTTGATAATAAGTTGTTTTTTAGTTTGCATTACAATGTCAACTTACATAGAGTGTGTGACTTGCTGTGCCTCTCAGGGAAAATTCTGCTCTCTTGTTTCAGCGAGCATGTGAATCATATGCTTAAAGCTAGGATGTTTATGACCTTAAGAATCGTAAACTATGAATGCAAATATGCCCTTTAAAATCCCACTAAATGATCTAAAAATTAACAAGTATGCCCTAAAAATGTATATTAATGATAGTGAATATTATTAAAAATATGCTTCTAAACAAGTAACTTGCAGTAAAAAAAAAATTACCTCTGACCAATCTTTAATTATTAGTGATCTGACAAGCTCACAACAAATTCACAGAAACATTCAAAGATAACCAAGAGAGCCTTTAAGGCTGTGTCACACTGTGCTACTTCACCAGCTGCTACTACATGTTCTTGCTACTTCTATGTCACACTGTGTTAAGGCAGCGGTGATTAGTAGCGGCAAGAACAGCAAAGCATGTGGTTGTGTAGATTGGATTTCAACACAAAATAACAGCAAATGCTGATACGACCATGTGGTGTTAAATAACATCCGGTGCTAGTGTGATTTTACTGTCACACCAAGCGACTAAGGTGTTACTCGTTAGCGGCAAGTGAGTCACATGACCTGAGCTCTAGTTATGACAAT
The DNA here is from genome assembly GCA_902141385.1 of Timema californicum. NCBI lineage: Eukaryota > Metazoa > Arthropoda > Insecta > Phasmatodea > Timematidae > Timema > Timema californicum. The sequence goes on from CABFOW010002014.1 coordinate 32,630, forward strand.
GAAAGCCCCCCCTCCCCCCAAGTATTAGTAAAAGAAGAATAGCTAAGTTCCAGCAATAAGGGGTGAATATTAGTAACAGGACATCCAAGTTCTAACAACAACGGAGAGGTGAGTATTAGTAACAGCACAGCTAAGTTCCGGCAACAAAAGAGCGGTGAGTATTAGTAACAGGACAGCTAGGTTCCAACAACGACAAAGTGGTGAGTATTAGTAACAGGACAGCTAAGTCCCAACAACGACAAAGCGGTGAGTATTAGTAACAGCACAGCTAGGTTCCAACAACGACAAAGCGGTGAGTATTAGTAACAGCACAGCTAAGTTCCGGCAACAAAAGAGCGGTGAGTATTAGTAACAGGAACAGCTAAGTCCCAACAACGACAAAGCGGTGAGTATTAGTAACAGGACAGCTAAGTCCAAACAGCGACAAAGCGGTGAGTATTAGTAACAGCACAGCTAGGTTCCAACAACGACAAAGCGGTGAGTATTAGTAACAGGACAGCTAAGTCCCGACAACGACAAAGCGGTGAGTATTAGTAACAGGGCAGCTAAGTTCCAACAATGACAAAGTAGCTAGCTAAATTCTTAGCTCAAAAATTATCCTCAAACAAGCTTATTAAAATGTTATGCCTTCATATTCTCAAATATGAATGTTTTGTCCTATGGCCCTTCTTGGATGCTTACAATGAATCTGTTTGATGAAGCAATATAATTTTAAAAATTAGACACACCTGTAAATATATGAACAATAATAAAATCATCATTGAAAGAATATTCCATTTCGAATACTTGCCTTGTACCTCAAAAATGTATGAAAATCAAAGTAAAATAGCAATTGTCAAATGATGGATAAGGAAGAGATAGTGAAATAGAGTTGGGTTAGGCTTTGATAGGAACAATCAAAACTTCTTTCTTCTTTTTCTTTAAACGGTTTGTTATGCCGAAGGGAGAAGTTCATTTGTTTTCTAACAAGGGTTAACCCCTCACTTGCATCACATTGTTCCCACACTGTTATCTTTTACAACACTGATCCTTTATCAACACTTTAGACCAGCAAATATAAAGGATGATTACTATTAAGTTCATATTTCACATTTAATTCTGGTGGGTTAGTATAATCCCAAAGTGGATGCAAACGCATGCAGGTTATTCCCTTGACCAAGATGATGCACAAAGCTCCCAAGCCAAGTTGTCATTTGTGTAGATACTTCCTTAGATTAAGAAAATATCTCTCTACACCATTCGGTGAACCAGATACATGCCCAGAATCTGCCCAACTACAAATATGTTTACCTTCAAGGTCAAGAGCTGCTCCCCTACTCAACCCCCCCAACTCCTCCTCGCCCCCTCCATGAGCAAAGATTGTCTCCTCTGGTCGAGGGACGGCCGCGTCAACTTGACAGGATACAGCTTCCCTGCTCAGGTTCGACTTAGATTCCACTTCTAGTATATTGATATTCTCTACCATATTAATGTTTACTACATTTCCATCATCTTTATTGTCGTGGTGACATTCAGAGCTCAACACTTTTTGTGTCCTAGTATTGTCTAGATCCCTTTCCTCATGTTTGGCGCCTTCACATTCTACGCCTTTCCAAGATGCCATAGACTCCTTTTGTTGTACTGTACCGTCCGTACAGTTTAAAGGTAATGGGTCACTTTGTCCACTTAAATGGGCTTTCGTAGCAAGATCAGCTTCATGTTCCAACAGTGACCCGCTGTCATTTGATGCATCAGCATCTATTTGCTTTGCGGCCTCAACTTTGTCAAAGTTATTTAAAAAGTGTATTTCCTTCTTAATTTCTGATTCATTTCTACCCTCAAAGCCATTTGGTTCACAAAACACATCAGTTTGTGTACTTTTCAATAGTTCCTCACAGTCATTCATGCTCTCACATTCCATGTCACACAATTTGTTTTTATTTGGGAATTCAACACGGTTGTTCCCTGGCACTTCAATATTTTCACAGTTTTCACTATTTTGTACTGGTATTTTAATAAGAGAGTTGGCCTCAGTTCTTTCTAAGCATGCTTCAATTCCTGACGATTCGGTTACCTCGCCTTCATTACCCAAAACTATCTTTTCACTTGACATCAAGGTAATTTCAGATCATGTTTTCTTCAACTGTCTCTCTTTTTACTTGTTTTGAATCGTCACTTTCACTTCCTGATACTTGAACTTTACATTGCACTTTAGTTTTTGATTCCTCGGTATGACAATCCCCTGATAAAATAGTGAATGGACTCTGACCATCTAAATTTATTTGATTTCCACATGGTACTGCTGGGCTCGATAACTCAATATTTATATTGGCTTCAGACTCTTTATGAGTGTTGTCACAATCTGTTGAGTGATCTATATATTTATCACCGTAGCTCGGCAGTTCCGCCTTATCAGTCTCCATAGGCTCATTAAGGGAATGTTCACTTGTCTCTTCTGACGGTTGTGTTTCACTCTGATTCAAAGTTGTCTCTTCTGACGGTTGTGTTTCACTCTGATTCAAAGTTGTACTCTTCTGACGGTTGTGTTTCACTCTGATTCAAAGTTCCCCCTTCCAATGGTCCAGCTGTGCTTGGTGGCGGTATGCATCCTTCCCACTTTGTCTCCATAGGTCCTTTTGTTTTCTCCACATTTGAGAAGTTACTTATACATTTTTCAGCATCAACTTTTACTCCATCTTCTCCAAATGACTTCGCTTTATCTTGGTTAGCCTCTATGTTTCCTTCTTTTTCATTGTACACGATCATTTTATCAGTCGGGCGGACCTCCAATGTATCATGGTCTACATATGTTCCTAAAGCACAGCTTTCTTTGTTTGGTCCATCAAAGATAGTCATTTCACATGATTTTAATCTGTTTTCCTTTTTTTGCACACAGCTCTCCAAAAAATTGTGACATTGCTCGGTATTCCGGGACTCCCCTGATGTGCTGTGCTCTGCAAGCCTGGGATTGTTAACTGCAGCTCTCGATTTTACGAGATTGTTTGTGACCCCCTCGGTGTCAACATGACTCAAGGTAGAGCTGAAGTCATCATCTGCCACACCACTTTCTGAAAATGTAAAATTTTACTTTTGTAACATCATACATGTTCAGTTTGATTGATAAGGAAAACCACGCAATTATTTACTAAAAAAAACCATGTAAGTATTTACTAAGTGTTTTCAACTAAATTTTTATCAGTGAGACTTTGGTCAAAATGAGGTAGGCTACTGTACTAGCATAGTTGAACTTTAACATAATTGAATATGTTCAACTGAGTCAATTTGTTGTTTCGACCTCTAGGCCCTAGAATGAATAGTAGGCTATGAACCTGAATTACATTAGAGCTTAACAAACTTAATTAGGCGCAAAGAAGAAAAAGGAACACACAGGTAAAATCTATCAATCCAAAAACACTTAATAAAGCCTAGGCCAACCTACCAATATGGAAGATGCTCATTGTAATAATAAGCCTATGGGTGGCTTAATAAAACCTAAACTAAACATGGAAATTAATTTAAAACTTATTCAAGTTGAATGACAATTTGAATATTCTCACTTCTCAAAATAAGTTGTGTCTTAAAATATTACAAAGAAAGCACTGATCTTAATGTTTAGTAACGTGCTAGTAAATTAATGAGATTCTGATGTTAAATAAAACATGTCCCCTGACCAAATTCAAACTTAGGACCTGTGACCTCTCACACCAATGCTGTACCAGATGAGACATTCATCAAACAATGTTCAGACACTTCATTTATTTAATAATTATTCTACAGAGCATGTTATGAATATTTATTTTTAAAAGTATGTCTACATTAATTTATTTTAAATTTAATAGTTTTAAAATGTGATTTGGTATCTTTATGATTATTGGTGTGGGCCCCTACATTTAAATGTAATTGTGTATAGTAAATAAGTCTGGGTTTACAAATCAGATGACACATTTGTTCCGTGGAATAGGCCTACATTCCATATTTTGAGAAAATAAGTGTTTGTTGTGGGTTGGATTTGAAACTGTGAGCTTCTGAGAGGTCCAAATTAAGAAAGCTGATTTTACTGTATCAGGATAGTTCAAAATTTAGTCTAGTGACAGGCTCACTGATAACACAATGTGTTTGTTTCCGAATGCTATCAACCACACTTTTGTAAGAGTTTGAATAAACAAGAGCTTTAATAGGTAACTAGACCCTGTTCGGCTGTCACTAAAGAGAGGGGGTGGAATTGGGGAGGGGGTGTCACTTTTAGAACAAGCCACTGTATCGGGTTTTTTTTCTTCTTTTAAAACTAAGTGTATAGCACGATTATTTTGACGTGGCCGGTAATTAATAGCTTTGAGCAGCCCAGACAAATGAAAAGGTGGGTGATCTTTGAAACGAGGTTGACAAACCCGCGATGTCCCAGTCACAGATCCCCACACTCATTTGTTTATCGGCGAACCTGCAAGTTTTAAATGAACCTGCCAAGACCAAATAATTGTGCCGAGGCTGACAGTTGCCGTACTGCAACGCGAGTCGAAAGTAGCTGGAAAGGTTCCGTGAATTTTGAATGCTAACAGCACGTGGCAACAATGATCGCAATAATTGTATTCAAATGATGGATTCAACACTCCTACAATAAAACTAATTAGTGATAGGCAATACATAAGATTTACATTTCTGAGAGACTTAATTTTTTAGAATTAAAGAACCAAAAGCGTACTGAAAGACAGGGTGGAAGGGAGCAATGCCATCGAGATCTATTAGAATGAAATGTGTTCCTTATGAGTCGCGTTACAAAAAAACATTTTTTTAAAAATGCCACGGCTAGAACACAATTAGGTTTAGGTTCATCATCTCACATCTGCCCACAGCGGGATAAAATCAATTTACTTTCGAAGCTCGAATTAAGTCACACGCTTGGTTTAGGCCTATTAGCGTTTCCTAAAATAATCACGGCTTGGATAGAGTTCTAAATTTAAGTTTATCTATAGACGCGCTGATTACGTAAGCTTACCCCAAAATCAGTTCTATGAATTCTCGAAAACATGATTTACCACGCTCTTACACCAAAAGATGTTTTGATCTTTCTTCTAAAGTTTGATAAGATTTGATTGACATGATGTAACTATCGACCTGGATTTCAGATCCATATAAAATCATGCCAAACTTAACAATCCGGTTAAAACAGTCTAGCTCACTTAATTAGGGGTTTTCTTTGGTTCCCGCCATCTTAGTAATCCCAAGATTATCTGAATAATCAAGTCGGCCATACTGTTACTCTACTGTACTAATAAAGAAAGAACAACGAATCGTCCACATGACGGCCATTTTGTCGTGTTGCCGCGACAGCAGCCAGGCCAGGCGGGACTAGCCGATACGCTCAAGCCACCGTGGCCTCGCGATAGGGTTTGCTATGCAATCTACCGCAACCATTTTCATCGCCGGATTCTGTAGCCGTAAACTTGGGATCACGAACTGATATCCGGAAATAAATACGATCGATATGAATCAAAACCGATATTGTCTGTTGTGACAAACCCACTTAATACGGGTTAACAACGGTTCCTGCCGTGGTATGTAAACTCAGAGCGCCGGGTTGGGGATCCAAACGCCAAGTGTAATATACGCGTGGGTCGGAATGGAATCACTCCTCTCAGCCCTAGACACCAACAAGACACAACTTAACTAGATATCACTCACAATACGGTTTATCGCGAGAGGTCGGAGGCGCCAATATACAACAAGACACAACTTAACTAGATTATCGCTAAAAAAAAATATGGTTTATCCCGAATGGAAAGTGTTGCTAATGAGATTAGGTGAAGTTGTAGTTAACTTGTATAGGGTTCCGACAATGCAATGCAAACGTACGGGAAAGAACCGGGAACTACATATTCCTCAGTCACCCTTTTTGAGATTTTATCTACGGGAGCGAAATGAGAAAAAAAACTTCTGTGATGGCTCGTTTTTCAACTGTCAAGTGATTCCAATATGAGCCTACAGTTTTACAGCAAAAAGGACCCAAAACGCACAAAGAGAAAGTGGGAAAGTAGTAATAGTAATTTCGGGAGTTTTGTGGATATTGCGTCCATTTCTTGTGTTTGAATTACAAACGAGTATAAACAGTCAATGTACTGCAATGAAGACGCGAGAATTTGGGTGCCTCGTCTAGTGCGTGCGCACAGCGTTGCCGAAGTTACAGAAATCGGGCAACCTCGCATCGCCAAGCGCTCGACCAAGCCTGGCGCGTCCTGAACAGCTAAACTAGCTCCCTGCGGTAGTAAAAACCTTACAATATGGAAAACGCTGGGCACTTTCTAGATGGAAATTTTTCAAAATTTTCGCTGATGGTTGGAGGACTAGGGGTAGGTTGGCGTACTCAAACTAGTAGCGCTATTCCTAAAATATGTTTGTCCATATAGCTTTCGAAGAACCAACATGCAACAACCTGAAAACCGGGGTTCGAATCCTAGCTGGGTACACTAGGATTGTTTCATGTTTATAAATATATATTCACCCCCCCCCCCCCCCCC
>CABFOW010002014.1:39196-74758 GCA_902141385.1 Timema californicum
ACACACACACACACACACTTTTCAGACGGATGCTGGTTTGTTTTATATTAAAATCCTCTCCTCTCATTCTGTTACCGGATTACCTAGCCCCATGAATGGCATTTTTCAGAGCAGACGCAACACAGGCTCTCGGCGTTTAGGCCTACTTGACGGCTATCCAATGATCGCCTGTCGGTTCAGTTCACTGGAAAAAGTGAATTTCAGCAAAGAAAATAGAAATCAAGTAGGGCCTATACCTTAGGGCTACAAGAATGGTTTTTTTTTATGATGAATGGAAGAGTAGCTATATTCCATTCACGGTAGGAATTACTCTCTGAAAGGTCTTTATTCCTACCAATAGCCTACTATATAATAGGTTTCTGGTAGGGAAAAAGACCTTTCAGAAGTCAATTCCTACCGTGAATGGAATATACAGCCTAGGATCAGGGTGGAATGTTATCAGAGGGAGGTAATATCGTCAGCTCTCTCCCTGTTCCGTCACAACGACCGCTCGCGAGCACACTCAAATGAGTGAACGAGTGACACATTCCTTTCTTGAACACCTTTTCAAAATAAAACAAAAATAAATCGCCGGGTTTTATATCTCTGTCTGCCCTTACCCATCGGTGCGGGCACGTATTGATTTTTGGGGGAGAGCTTTGCGGATTTCCAAGCTTCCCTGGAACAAGCGGGAGATGAGAATTTAAAAAAATAAAAAAAAGTTGTAGAGTAGAAATGCTATAACGTTGGTCATCACACACACAATACGGCGTTATGTTTTCACTTGACATGAAGGTACTGTGCCACGTGACCGGCGAGAAGGGGTAGAAAGACAGGTTTTGCTCGCCACAGTTCTAGAAAACAACCATTTCAATCGGTGGAGCCAAACATGAGCCAAGTAAAGATGTTGGTAGAAAACAAACCTGTACTCGTGGACATGCAGACTAATGCGTAACATTGTTTGGTTTGCTGGATATAGGGAGGTCTAAGTTCGAATCCCAGCATGGTGTGCTGGTGTTGTTTCCCCCCTTTAACTAGTATTTTTTTCAAATCTCCTTTCACGTAAGTACGGGTATATAAATATTCTGAGGGCGTCTGCATTAATAAAATGGGGGGGTTCGCTGTATGGATGTGGCCGGTTCACTCGACGGCAAACGATTTATTATGAGAGTTTGCACGCACTATCAGTCCTTTTAAATACGGAAGTTTTAAGTGAATGGTACTATCCTTAGTTCTCCAAATATTTGTGAAATCTGTTCACAAACGCTACGCAAAACTTTCTATGAATGTCAATGACGACTAAAAACAAATAAAACCCGGAAAACATTTAACAGCACAGAAATGAATCAGAAATGTTTTGCTGGCCCTGGTTCTGTGATTGCCGGTGAAGTAATGACACTGTTGCGCATGTAGCCGAGCCGCTAATTTTACTGTGATTGCCGGTGAAGTAATGACACAGTTGCGCATGTAGCCGAGCCGCTAATTTTGATGGACAGCTCGTTCTGGAAGCCCTTGTTTCGTCTTAGAACTGTACTGTACAGTGGGTTTTGGCTAGGATAAAGGGCCTTTCAGAACGTACCTGTACTTCCTACCAAAATACAACTTGTTGAGAAATGTCAACAATCTGTAGTGATATGTGTTCTATATAGAGGCTACCCAACAGATGACAGCTAATAAACGAGACATTGTAGACACTAATATTTTCACCCCTCCCCAAACCCACACAGAATTACTTCATCCCCCTGCTCCCAACTCGATCCAGTAGTCTTATTGAACTATAACACATAGGCCTAAATTCCTGAAAATTCAACTATATGGATCCTCCCCCCAATAGTGTTTGGTATTTCTGCTAGAAATTATCCTAGATCTTAAGAAGATAGGTCCACTTACTATATTATCATGAATAGAGAATATTAAGATATTAATAATGTTCACAGTAATTTCCTCGTGCATTTTATCTTCAGAGTGGTGAATGATACATGATAGATCTGACAAATGCAAAGAACCAATCCCAATGTCTAATAACACTGTCTGGATATACATAATTATAATCTCACGATCAGGATGTCCAGTCAAACTGTGTTTAGAAAATTCCCCTAAAGGTTTTCAGGTTTTCCAGAGCCAATGTGTTTTTCCTGCCACTATCTATATAAATATTTTAGTATATTGTAAACACTATTTTAGTAAGTTTTCAGCTTGATGTAATAATATTTTTAGACACATTTACATTCATAAAGTATGTATGTATGTATGTATGAAACGGTTAAAGAATTTCAGCCTAAAACGATGGGCTAGAGGCTACTGTGGTGTGATCTAAATTATATTTCAGTGAGATCATAATGAGACTCTAAAATATCACCTTACACCAGTATAGTTTAAAATAGTTGCGAGAAATTTTTAATGTGATAAAAAAATTCCTAACTTTTCCATGTCACTGAACACCTTGATTATTGTTATCAATAACTTATTTTTGTTCCGGGTTGTGTCTGTGTAATTATTCTGCGGAGTGAAGCCTCGTGGTCCGAAACCACAATGGCACCCATTCTGGTGTAGGTGGTGTGGTCGCCAGAGGAAAGGAAGAACTAGAGATTTAAGTTGTTAGAACAGCCAAGCAGAAACTTCCAAAGCTGGTAACCAAGAGGGTTTATAAAGTGACCTGGAGGTCTAGGGGTAAGGTGTCAGACTTCTGTGCTGGCGGCCGGGGTTCGATCCTCGGTCCCGGCAAAGATTTATCTGATTACCAAACCCTTCCTTCACCTCTGACAAGACATCTTGTGAATATGGGGAATGCCAGGCCTCCACCGTGGTTCGGATTCCACGTTAAACTGTAGGTCCTTCATTTCATCTCCCAATCACCCTACCATTACACATTAGCGTAAGTGCGTATAACCCGAACGGGTAGTAAGACGCGGTGATAATAATAATAATAATAATAAGAGGGTTTATAAATATCCTGTATGTAGCTGTCAGGTAGGAGAACAGGTAATGAGGAAAATACAAATGACAATACAATTTGTGTTGTGACTCCCCTATTAAATTACATCATTCGATTCATAAAGATCCATATACGTTCCAATCACAGTTACTTTTTGTTTATCCAAGCGTTTAGCTCTTAAAGATCAACCAAAATTTGAGGATTTTTAGACTTTTCAAAGTGGAAAATTTCAACTTTTAAACTAGAGCCTGATTTTGGTAATAAATGTGTTTTGAAAGACTTTTTAGCACAAAAAAATACTAGTATACAATAGGATTCTGGTTAGAAAAGAGGTCTTACAGAATGGGCTTCCTACCAACATCGTGTGTGTATGTGTGGTGGTGGTGTGTGTATGTGTGGTGGTGGTGTGTGTGTGGTTTGTGTGTGGGTGTGTGTATGTGTGGTTTGTGTGTGGTTTGTGTGCACGCACGCGCACAAGACTATACGTGTATAAGATCATGGAAAATGTGTTGTGTTTGTTCCAACTTATGCAATGTAAAGGTTCCGATTGAAATATCTCGGCTACCTAAGGGACCCCCTTGAAGGATTTATTGACTTACCGCATGGTTTCGCGACCATCGTTTCGAGTCCTGCGTCCTTGTCCGGGATGTGGGTGTTAGAATCATCACTCCTTGAAATCTTCACATCATCACTCCCACTATCATCGCACAACAAGTTCCTTTCACCACTCGTGTGTCCCTTAATATCGTTATCCGAACACACTGTCCTCTTAGTATCGCCCTGTCCGTCAACGCATACCTTCACGTCCCTCGCGGGGACAATATCCGATCTAGGAGGTCCTTTACCGTCGACGGGGACCCTCGTCTCCTCGTCATCGTCCTCCCCACCCGAAAATCGCAGAAACATCTCTTCGTCGTCGGATATGTCATCGTAAAGGAGTCCATTGCTGAGGTCGTTGTTGATCGGCGGTGCCTTGACATCCCAGGGGAGTTCCCTGACCGCCGCCTTGCCCAGGGGGGACGACATGTCCTTCTCGTCGACAGACGCCTGCACGGGGCGATCCAATGAAGACGTGACGGACCTGCAGCAGGTTATCACTTTCATCCTACCGCTCTGGTCAACAGCTCACATGCTGATAAACCGGGTCGAGAGCACCTAAAACACAGGAGAAACAGATTTATAATATTGTACGAGCATCGGGCGAGTGGGTAGGAGTAGATTCTCCTTCCCAGCCCTCTTTCATTAGACCGTAGTTCCAGATCACTAGCACTGATAATAAAAATACGTTATTTATGACTAAATTACATCATAATATCTAAATACAATGGACAGGTGCTTGTTTTGTAGAAATGAAGACGTGCAAGAGTCTGTTTTAGAATAATGGGGATGGATGCACAAGAGTCCGTTTTGGAAGTATGATGGCAAATGGGCGAGTGTATGTTTGGAAGAATTGGACAAATGGGCGAGTGTATGTTTGGAAGAATTGGACAAATGGGCGAGTGTATGTTTGGAAGAATTAGACAAATGGGCGAGTGTATGTTTGAAATAATTGGGCAAACATGCAAGTGTCTGTTTGAATTAAATAGACAGATGGGCAAGTATGTTTGAATTAATTGGACAAATAGGCAAGTATGTTTGTATTGATTGGACAAATGGGCAGGTATGTTTGAATTAATTGGGTGAATTACCAAGTGTATGTTTGGAATAATGGGAAAAATGGATGTGAATGTTGAAAAAATTAGGTCAAATTGTGTTTTTATAACATTAATGGCAAATGGATAAGTGTTCGTTTTGAAGAGTAAGAACAGATGGGCAAGTGCCCGTTTTGTAAGAACAAAAACAAATAAACAAGTGCCCGTTTCGGAAGAACAAGAACAAATAAACAAGTGCCCGTTTCGGAAGAACAAGAACAAATAAACAAGTGCCCGTTTCGGAAGAACAAAAACATGTGCCTGTTTTGGTAGAACAAAAACAAATAAACATGTGCCCGTTTTGGTAGAACAAAAACAAAAACATGTGCCCGTTTTGGTAGAACAAAAACAAAAACATGTGCCCGTTTTGGTAGAACAAAAACAAAAACATGTGCCCGTTTTGGTAGAACAAAAACAAAAACATGTGCCCGTTTCGGTAGAACAAAAACATGTGCCCGTTTCGGTAGAACAAAAACAAATAAACGTGTGCCCGTTTTGGTAGAACAAAAACAAGTGCCCGTTTTGAAAGAGCAACTACGAATAAACAAGTGCCCGTTTTGGACAAATAAGGACAAATGAGCACGTGTCCATTTGGAAGAAAATAATAAATGGGCAAGTGTTTGTTTTGAAAAAACAAGGATAAATAGGCAAGTATCTGTTTTGGAAGTGTTTATTTTGGAATAACAAGGACCAATTAGCAACTTTCATGGGCGAATGTCCGTTTTGGAAGAAAAGGGGGGAAATTGACAAGTGTTCATTTTGTAAGAAACAGAAAAAAAAATGGGCAACTAGTCGTTTTGGAATAAAAAAGGAAATTGACAAGTACCAGTTTTGGAATAAAAATTAAAAATTGGGCCATTGTTCGTTTTGGGGAAAAAAAGGAAAAAATGGGCACGTATCCGTTTTGGAATAAAAAGGAGAAAAGAAGAAAATGGGCAACTGTTCACTTTGGAAGGAAAAGGGAAATTGGGCAAGCATCTATTTTGGAAGGAAAAGGGAAATTGCGCAAGCGTCCGTTTTGGAAGGAAAAGGGAAATTGGGCAAGTGTCAATTTTGAAATAAATAGAGGGGAGATGGGCAAGTATCCGTTTTGGGACAAAAAGCAAAAAAATGGGCAAGTGTCAGTTTGAAAGAAATATAGAGGAAATGGACAAGTGTCCGTTTTGGAACAAAAAGAAAAAAATGGGCAAGTGTCCGTTTTAGAATAAAAGCAAAAAATGGGCAAGAGTCCATTTTGGGACATAAGGTGAAAATGGGCAAGTGCCCGTTTTGTAACAAAAAAGGGAAATAGGCAAATGTCCGTTTTGGAACAAAAAAGTGGAAATGGGCGAATGTCCGTTTTGGAACAAAACGGGGGAAATGGGCAAGTGTCCGTTTTGGAACACAAAGGGGGAGGGGGGCAACTGTCCGTTTTGGAAGAAAAAGGAAAAATGGGCAATTGTCTGTTTTGGAAGATAAATGAAAAAATGGGGCAAATGTCCATTTAAGAATAAAATAAAAAATTGGGCAAGTGTCCGTTTCGGAATAAAAATTAAAAAATGGACGAGTTAGTTTTGGTAGAAAAATTAAAAAATAAGTGTTAATTTTGGAAGAACATTGACAAATGGGCGATTATTCATTTGGAAAGAGCAACGACAAATGGGTAATTGTTCGTTTATAAAAACAATGACAAAATAGCAGATGTCCGTTTTGAAAGAAACAATAACAAATAGGCAAGTGTTCATATAGGAATAATGAGGATAAATGGGCAAGTGTGAGTAATGGAAAAATGAGGACAAATGTACAAGTAGTGAAAAAATTAGAGCAAATGTACGAGTGAAAGTAATTAAAGAAAAAGGACAGATGAGGCAAGTGTGAATAATGAAAGAACAAGGGCAAATGGGCGAGTATGTTTTGGAAGAACAAGTTTTAAATATAAAGTTGAGGAGTGTTAAATTTTATTGGTGGTTGAGTTTATCCGTCAGAGAGAGCAAGAGAATCATATTCGAGAAGATAATAAATGCTAAGTTTCAACAAACATCCCCTGGGAACACTTCGTTCGCACTCCCGCCACTTCTAATGGTTTGATTGGACGTGATGAGATGTTGTATTCTACACCAAACTCTCGGGTAACAACTGTGTATTTATCTTCTATGATACGATATCGCTAGACAAACTAGTTCACACGCCCGAAAACAAGTAGGTCAGGTCGCGACAAAGATGGGGCAAGAAAAAGATGCGTCGTCACTAACTTTGGGAATATCTGCAGATCCATAGGTATCAAGAGAGCGCAGACTCTAATACCGTGTCCCTGAAGGTTTCTAAAATAGACCATTGTTCTCCTAATTACTTTAATAGAAGACACGTATTTTTGTGCTGAGAACAATTTAAAACAAACAATTATGTTCAAATTAGGGTAGGGTTTCTCAGTTCTACTCCTAGTTGTCGAAACTTAGCACCCCGGCAAACATGAGGCAACTTGCCCCCCCCCNCCCCTTCCCCCCCCCCCACTTACCAACCTAACATAGGCCCAATGCAAATATTGAAGGGGGTGGGAGAGGAAGACATATTGAACTCAAATACGGCTGACCAGAAAGCGTGTAAATATACTGCACAGTTCCAGTAAACAACAAACACAATTCAAGGAACATTTTTTCAAAACAAAGTTGTTTTTTAATATTAGTATTAGTATTATTAGTCAAAACATAGTCCTCAAACACAATCCTGAAAAATAAAACTTGTAAATGGTTTAACCAAAAGTTAAAACAATGAAGAACAAAGTTATAAATTATTATACTAGTTACATCCTTATACCTAGAACAATATAATCGATCAGCCAGCCACCATTTTGTCGAGGTATCACCCACGTGACCTCTGCTAGCGCCTAGCGCGGCATAGCCTAGGCACGAGATCGCGACCATTGGCGGAGATACGCTCTCAATGCGGCCTAAGCGTTCGAATATGAAACCACATCCACACACATGTATTCTGGTTTCAGACCATTTCATATATCCCCATTTCCAATAATTTAACACAGGGTGTCCAAATCGCTATAGAATAGTTAGGAATCACTGTAATGTATATAATATAGCTTAGCAATGTATTATGATCGTAGTTATTTAAATGTATATGTTTTTATTACTTACTAAAAACACCGTACAAACAAAAAAGTAACCTCAAAACTCATTGTTCCTACTCGTTGGCTATAAGCATCCAAACAGTTCAACTTTCCGCTCACAATAATATATCAGATTCAAATCTTATACTAAACAATAATGGTGACAAAATGCAACTTACGACAAACCCTTTTCTTGAATACCAGCAAAATCTTATCAAAATAAAGTTTCAAAAGAGAACCAAACCAACTTATCTTGAAACGACAAAATAGCATACACTACAGTGTTGCACGAACGTGACAACAGTGCTGTAGTTTAGCTTAGCTTTGAGCTTTGCGAGTAGTCGCGCCTGGAATGAGTGAGTCGGGCAGAAAGGGGAATGCGCAGTAGCATGCGGTAAGTTAAAAGGGTACCAAGGACCCAACCATTTAAGTACTATCTTCAATTTTAACAATGTCTCATTGTTGGTTTAAGGAAGGTAGCTATGGCAAAGCCTCTTGCTTAGATGCTTTGAAAATATGGTACAGTACCGTATACCAAACCATTATTTTACATTTGGCAACGTTGCTTAAACTTACTACGCAGTTTTCAACATCTATTCTCATTTTAACTAGACAACCAAACATTGTTTTTCTGGTTACCTTGGATACTCAACAATGGCTCAGTTGCCATGCAGGGTACAACCGGTGATGTAGCAGAAGATTGTTATTAAACGAGGGAGAAAATGGTAACGATAATAGAAAAACACGAAATAACGAGGGAGAAAATGGTAACGATAATAGAAAAACACGAAAATAGAACACATGCTTGGAAGAAGTATGGAAAGTATCATGTTTCCTCGTAATGATAGCTAATTTTAGATGGAACGAGGAGATTTTAATAACTCCTAATAACAAACATAAACCAAGATAATGATTAGTCCATAATAATTATAAAGTTAATGCTAGTAAAAGTTGGATCGTAGATTCACAAGTATATCAACATAAGTGTGACTTTTCATTGGGAGTTATAATCGAAAAAACACCAAATTAATGTGGATAACACTGAATATTCACAACTCTTAAAGCGCTTTGGGGTACCAAACTACTTATCACGGTAACTTGAGAAACTCAAGTATTGGCTGGCATACCTAAGTAAAATCATACCTATGAACATAATATTATATTATAAAGATTAATAATATAGATGGGTTATTTTCACAATTTTATTCAATTCCGGTACAAAATATGAATCAAAATAAAATTAAGAGGGTTAATAAGTGTTACCTTATCATATCCAAACTTGTCTACAGAACTTAGACAAGACGCACACTGTGAGGGGAAAATCCTTACTTTCTCGGAAGCAAAGCTCCACGCTATTTGTCGAACCGTCCATACAAGCTAACCTACAAATCGTGTGCTATAACGTGCGAATTACATTATTGTGATGGTCCGTACGCCAGCGACACTGGCGTCGAAACACGAAACTAAAGCAAAATCCTATGACCTTGAGTTTCCTTTGAGTAATAAATTTAAATTGGTATTTAGGCTTTCTGATATTTAATCAAGCAATTGATGGTGTTAATTGCTTTATAATATTAAATATAAAACAAATAGCTCGAAATAAAAAAAATGTCTGTCAAAACTTGCACAATCCAGTGATGTGTTAGATTACTCTTAAACAATGAACGTGTTTAGGTAGTTTTACATCAGATGTTTCTCAAAACAGTAATTAAAACGTTTTAACAAAAGGTTTGGTTATTTCAGTGGAGATAACACACCATTGAAAATGATGAGGAATTCAATAATTGTCAGCTTTGTAAGTTACAGCTTTGGCCGTTTGGGATCGCTAGTTGCGGAGCGCATCCGTTACAAATCGATATGTACTCGATTTATGTGTGAGTATGCCAATAATAATTACCAAAGTTACTATGGTGGCATTGATCAAGGTATCCCGATTGTGTAGTGGTTTTTTTTCTTCAATTGACTTGTTATTCCGTACAAACTATTATTGAAGAAAAATAAACTAACTTTAACTTAATTTTTGTTAAGAAATTACGCCCATCTTGAACATGCTGGCATAACGACCTTGTGTATATTCCAAGTCAAGGAAACACTTCAAATAATATAATGACATGGGATCAATAAATGGAACGAGTTCCCCATTCGCTAGAACGTCATTGGAGATTTGAGCAGCGACAAAATGGTCGAACGAACCTGGTAAATTCAGTGAACTACAAATCACGCACAGGTGTAAGTTTTCGGAAACTATAAACTTAAAGACATTTCTGGAGTTTCCTACAAATGTTTTTTTTTTGTTCACACGCTGTGAGGACAGTCGCTTAGATTACGCGAGTACTTGGCATTATATTAGAGCAGCCCAAAAGGTCAGGGAGGTGGAATTATCTGGTTCCATACAAATTACTATTTTTTACCACCAAAATGCTTGCTGCAGCTACAACACACGTACAGTAGCCCCATGGCTTCTTTGGTGCTGACTGACAGCTTTAAAAAGTTACCAGACCAAATTATGTATCCCTACACCGAGCCATATGCTCTGCAAAAAATGGGTGTATACCTAAATGTTGACTGTCAGAAGTCAGCTGTGAGCTGTCAGTCAGCACCAAAGAAGCCACGGGGCTACTGTACGTACGTAGTATGATTTTGGTAGTAAGGAAGAACAGTAGATGTTGGTTACTAAAACAATTTTAATATATTCAATCAAGTCATGTCTGCAACTGTCACTTTTGATAGATATTATCAATATCTTTAGAATAACACAAATAATATAGTAAAATGTAATCAATGGTGGCCGAAAATAAATGTTTGCATTTTCTCTACTGTTCTTCCAACCAAAATCGTATCGCTGAAAGGTCGCAGTCAAGGTAAGCGTCCGCTAGCCCGCGTCGGACGGATCACACGAATCGGATGTATTTGGTGTACTGCACCCAGAGAGAGCATTCGGATTTCCGAACATCTAGCCTTCAGTGTGTCCAAATATTTATAGTGACATCAGTGGTGCGGGTGGTCGGTGGTGTGTAGACTACTAGCTGCACCCCACAAACCTATCATAAAACTAACAGCTGGTACTGTTGTAACTAATCTAATTCTACTTTTAAGTATTATTTTTATCCAAGTATTTTTAAGTTTACCATAGTTATTTTGAGAAAAATAACGAGTTTTAGATTTTATTCATGAGCCTACTTAAATATAAACATTCCCCAAAAAGCACACCTTTACTAAGTAACTAGTGATGTGAGGGGAAATAATAACTCTCTCACACGTGGTAGTTCGCGAACTGGTGGAGGACTAAACTGAAAGCTCTAGGTCGGTCGCGAACGAGTTGTCAGGCTGTATTTCTATTGGTCACGAAGGATGAATTTCGCGAACGAAACAAATGAACTACAAGTAGTATAGTTCGCGGACTATCGAGATAAATTAACTGGTTTAGAGAACTAAATAACTTTGAACTGTTCCCAACAGTACATTGTACTGCACTTCTTGTAAACTAAACAGTGATAATTAAGCTGGAAATTCCAAATGCGAATGGCGGGGAGTGCGTGTACTACTCAACATTTCAGATGACGTCATCCGCACGCACAACAGGGATCGGAATTCTTATCGGCATTGCCGTGCGGATAGGTAGACGCAGTCGCTTACCTCGAACCCGTACGTTTCGACAAGGTAACAAGTTGTCACCTTCCACGGTAAACGAAGTGTATATGAAAGGCTATGTGCTGTCACTTATTTTACTACCTTGGATCCTTAAAAGGCAGTTAACAATGTAAAGATAAGAATAAAGAATCTTAATAATAGAAGGAAGTTTTGTTATTATTTATTTCGCGTGCATTTTATTTAAATGAAAGGTAGCAGTCTTGCAAGTCTTTACGATGGGCCAGTTTCATAGTCAAATTTAGTACGCCTCAAGTGCGGCGCTACACTAAGTACATGACGACACCTACCTAAACTCGAATGGAATGGGCCGTTATCGAATAGGAAACTGGCCCATTCCATTCTGGTTTAGGTAGGTGTCGTCTTGTAGTTAGTGTAGCGCCGCACTTGAGGCGTACTAAGTTTGACTATGAAACTGGCCCTATGGCTCTATCTTATAAGCTAGGTAATCATGTTACCCACCGGGTTAAACGGAGCGTGCATAGTTTAAATATTTTGTTGATAAGACCCAGAAAATTGTAGTTAATTTGAGATCAAGGGGACCTCAAGGCTACATCAATGGAGTTGTTTTGACAGGAGCACTTCAATAAACATAAGATGGCGTTGTTGTACCAAAGGTTTCATGGTAGATAGTACAGTTCCACTGTTGAAATGTTCTGCCAGGGTTGAGTCATTTACCAAAATAGATGACATCATCACCTGTGACCTATTCCTGTCTCGACGTGTCGTACCGCCAAACCGGCGCCAAGGATGCGTCATATTTCCGCAAATGTATTCTGGATTGGGTAAAATGGGGCAAAATGGGCAGTGATGAACAGGTCCAAACGATGACGTCACCAGGGAAAAAACATGGGAGCACCTGGTGCATCACCATACGATATCACTTCAAGGGCAGGCGAGGTATCAAGCAATGCCCCAACAATTACCAGATTGCATTGTTTGTAGAACTATTTTGAACCTAAGTTACTTATACTTTATATTCACTACTTTTCATATATTCCCTTTAAGTTTCTGAACAAAAATATATCAATCTGATGAGCATTTTGGTTTAAGTATAAACAGAATGAATTAACAATTTTTTAAAAGAAGCAAATTTACATAATGACACGTCACATCCAGTAGCCATTCAACGTCATGCTGGCAAGAACAGTTGCTTATTAAAGAGATGTTAAGTGTGTACAGTGGGCACATTACAGGTTTGTATTTATTTGACTCAATACCACAATCTTAGGTGTGAACAGAAACAAAATATGTCGGAGTCTAAACCAAAGATCTTTGGATCAGTTTCAAAAGTGGAAGCGTATGCAAATATACGAATTAATGATTGCACAGGCTATTCGAAATGTTTTAACAGAAAGCTGTGTATTCAGTAATATAATTAAAAGTCAATCAAAATAGTTAATCAAAGGCTAATTGTTCTCGCCATTGTATACCGTACATTAATCTACTGTTACATAGCCAAGGGATAGAGAAGTTTTGGATTAAAGTGTCTGAAATACTGTCTGGACTTATATCTGGCACTTAAAAAGAACTAGTGAGGTTTTAAAAAAAAATATAATGCACAGTCCAATTTTCATAGGAAGGAACATTTAGAAAATACTTTTTTGTTGCTGATTAATTTGATTACATTTTATATGTATTAATAATTATCAAAAATGACGGCTGTGCTATAAGACTCGTCCTATGACGGACTGTACACGTATATTGGCATGCTACAATAAGCAATCGGTCGGAATGTATCACATTATAATGAGAAGCTTGAGAGCAGTTTTCAACACAATTCAAGAGAACTAGTTAGATTTTTGACCAAACTTTATCTGTGTTATTTCAGGTAATTAGGATATCGTTGCTATATCCGTTTCATCGGTGCGACCAGAGATATCCGAATGTTAGGATAGTGACGATTAGTTATGTTTGGCCTTCAAAAAAAAACAGCATTGAGACATACTTAAGTGACATACTTCTAAATGAACCAGAATCAGTGGTTATAAAGGAAGTATTGTCCTCTATTATTTATACAAATAGAAATGTTAAAATTGCAGGTTTCAATTAATAGGAATTAAAGAAACAACCACTTGTAGGTACCCTCAAGAGTCGTCGAAACAAGTAGGCCTAGTTTGGTAAAAGTGATGACCTACTTATGAATTGTTCACATGTAGGGGGGGGTTGGAAGAGAATAGCTCTTTAGGTTCTTCCTAGAATACCAAGGCATACATACCTAGGTTCTTCCAAATGGCTGATGTCGCCGATATTTGTAACGTTGTGTTTCACTTCATGCCGCCGGTTTGTGATCGATATTTGCAAGTAGGGCCTGGCGACCGTCGGCTTAGCACACAACATGACCACACTTAACCAACGCTCTGAAAGAAATCTCAACCTAGCCTACTCGAAGGTCAACTTATCCTAATTTAACCCACTCGAACATAAAATCAATATAACCTAACTTGATGACTACTGTTTCGGCCAGATCAGTCAACAAGCCCCTAGCGCGAGAATAAAGCCATCATTTACTTGACATACATAGTAATATCATTTGTCGGTAGCTAATGACGAGTTACTCGGTCTTCGGCTCAATTTTCGCAAGTTCTATAAAGAGGCTTTGGGATAGATAGGTTTTCTTACACGTAGTTTTAACGCCCATCCCCTCCTGAAAAAACGTTCTACCCAAAACCATAAGGTCATTATTGGGCTTTATAATGGGATATTTAAAAAAAATCCTTTATTGGGCGGAGTCCCCCAGCCACAAAGCTTACGGTATTTATTTTGAAGAGTCGTCCAATAGAGAGAGAAACCCCGTGGCTCGACATGAATGTAGTGTTGCCTCTATCATTTAAATCGTTAGCGTAGTCATGTTCAACTTATAAACACTAGATAATTATGGCAACGCAAACCCTTTTAACTGAAGTGGCTAAGGGTCATTTGAAGGGTATACTTCTTTGAAAGAGAGTATAGGCTGTTCCATTTTATTTTGTACCAATTAAACGTTAACTATGTTGGCGGTTGTTCTGATTTGGGGGGAGGAGGGTATGCCGTTCCCATTTCAAATATATATATATATATGGGAAAGAACCAACAAACAAGCAACAATACATGACCTTAAAAAAAACACGTTTCATACCAAATAAAGTTTTCTTCCCGGTGTTGCTGGGAGTCCGATGTAGACCTGGCAACAGCGCGACTTGTGCATTAGTATAGCCCTCTCCTCGTGAAGGCGTGCCAACTGTACCTCTCTATAAAACAAACGGGAGATATGGCAACAGAGGGCACGATGACAAAAACAACTTTTACTTACTTTGTTGCTGGTATCAGATGCTTACTTCCCACCTCTGCTTTCCCGTATTTCCCGCTAACGATAACGTTCCTTCTTCCAAACAGACCTTGCCACTGGCTTTTACTAGACAGCAGAGCGAGCAGTCAATCTGACATGTTGAGCATTCGCTGCTTAGTTACTTTGCGCATGCCCAGTAACGTCCGATGCCATATCCTATACTTCCATTTTATGGGAAGAAAACATTAACTATAGTGGGGTTTACACTGGCGTGTCATAATGATTGTAAACCTCTACTTGCATGCAATTTAAAGATTTGCATTACGTATGTTCTGCTTGCACGAATAATCTAGTTCTCTAATAGTTTGGCGCCCGTAGCTAACTGTCCGCTAGTTGTACTTGCAAGTGTAAACCTGGATTGATGTGCCAGTCACAACTTGCAGAGGAGGCGCAGTGCTTTGCTTAGAACAGTAGTGTGAATATGCGGTGAACTCAACTGCCCCGCAAGTCAATTCTTGCAAAATATTCCAAATTGTGTGTAAACCTTTACTACTCCCACGACAGTTGAAGTGGCATCACTATTGACGCAAGCTAAACATGACAGCGTATACGGTCCTTAAATTACAGCCAACAGGTTTTAATTTGCACTGACTATCTTTGAAACATCCCCTATCGGAAAAAAATTAGTCTAATGGAGTCAATGGAATCGAATCCATTTGAGTCTTCCTTGCTCTTATTTTAGCTGAGAGAAAGTTTTGTTCCGTTTACAACTAATAGGCCTACGTCTTACAATGTCAGAAAATCTTAATCTTGAGTAAATGAAGTGAAAAGATTTTTTCTACCCCAACTTCTTTCTTACGTTTCTTTGCAAAGGTAAATTTGGCACCAAGTGAAATGCCACTTTCTAATATTAATGAGCATATTGTCATGACAATTGTTTTTTGTTAAGACCTTTTATCACATTTTACGATCTAGGCCAGACCAGTCAAACTCTCTTTCGGTTGATCAAAAGGGCTACAATGAAAATTAAAAATTCTGAGGGGGCTGTATTGCAAAAAAAATAATCCATATTTTTAAGTAAAAATAATTTCAACTTAGCACCTAATTTCTACAAAAGAGCAGGGCTCTTACATAAAAAAATAAAGTATACAATGATGAAAATGTCGCTTTTTAAATCTTGTGTAAAAATAAATCCTAATATAATCTAATAAATTGTTGTAAATACGTGTGTCCGTAAGCCGATACTTTTTTTTTTGCGTTTTAATGTACATACTCCCAAACATTGAACATATTTTGTGCTCAAATTTAACAACTAGCCAGCCCTGTTGAAAAAAATAATAATAATGTACAACTCGAGTAGATCAACCTGACATGGTCAAATTATGACAAATTCCCAAATGTTTAAATTCTACGACTTAATAAAAATAAGAACAGGGACTCATTGTGTGTTGGTAATCAAAAGATCTACGGGCCACATAGAATCATCATTATCATTATAACATCATTATTATTATTAATACACGTCTTGTCAGAGGTGAAGGGAGGGTTTGGCAATCAGATAAATATGTGCCGGGACCGAGGATTGAGCCCCGGACCCCCAGCATAGAAGTCAGACACCTTACCCATAGACCACCGGCTGTGGGGCTACTTTAGGCCTAGTTTAAAGTTATTTTTAATTAGGTCGTTTATTTTAGTCGATCTGTACCTGACCGTTTCTGGGAAAAATTTCGAATAAGATAATGAATCTATTTTCAATAATTTAGGAACCCTGATCTGGATTTTTTTTTATTAGAAGAGTCAAAAATTAAACTCTAGTTATTTCTCAAATATATATTACACTAGTCCTACTTATAGCCAAATTTCACATCTGTGATGA
The DNA here is from genome assembly GCA_902141385.1 of Timema californicum. Taxonomy (NCBI): domain Eukaryota; kingdom Metazoa; phylum Arthropoda; class Insecta; order Phasmatodea; family Timematidae; genus Timema; species Timema californicum. The sequence continues at coordinate 55,691 of CABFOW010002014.1, forward strand.
GTAGCCCCTTGTATTTTTGCAAGATAAATCAAGTATCCCTTCTGCCCTTTTCAAACTTTTATCAAACACATCTTTGCAATCTGTACAAATTTGTAATTAATATATAAATAAGTGTATTCATATAATTTTGGGTACAAGTATAATGTAAAGTAGCTTTTTATTTTAGGGTTTTAGTTCAGTTCAAACGAGGATTAAAGCCAGGTCAATTTTTAGTTGAACACTTGATTAACGGTTTGGAGCACCAAACTTTGGACACCCTTGGTTCCAAAATGGCGAGTCAGAAAAATAGACAAATTTACAATGCTATAGAAGCTTCTCATGGAGTAATCTAAATTGGAGCATTTCACAGCAGTAAATTTGTGTTTTTACTAATTAATAATATAATTTAGCCATTATGAAGGATTCTAAAGCTTGGCGTACTGACTTTACAGCCCTGGTGCTTTGTATAAAATAACTGTCATCACAATACTACTAAGCTCCTGTCCTCGAAACTTGTTCTACAAGTTTGAATACGCGGTGATATCTCAACCAACCATTGGCGAAGGATTCTTCTTTAAGTACTAGACAAGGTTTGTGATTGATATCGATTCGAAATACTCGCCTTCAAAATCGGTGTAAAATATAACCAAGTCTTGGAACTTGACGCGAGAATGCTGCCTTCACGCAAGGAATCAATTCATTCTGATACTGCTCTGGGAATAGTTAACACTGAAACCATTATAGCAGCAAAAAAAACAACGCAATCAGTGATCAAGGAAATGTTGAAGTTCTTGTAATATAGGACACGACCCATCTTGAGGTGGATAAAAAAAAGTTCTACAATGTTTGTAGAGCATAGTCGTTACAAATTGCGTTATTTCTTTTTAAGTAAAGAAACTTCAGAGCAATATAACAACGGCCTTGAAATATGAGCTCGTTGTCTGGTTAAATTGGTTTGCGCGGCAAACGATTGGAAATAGGACGCCGAATTATATTGGTAATGTAAACACAGGACCTATGATCATTACAAAGGAAATCAAAACTTGAAAAATGATACGACAGTGTCATAACGGTAAATAATTCGTCTAGTATTTCCAAGGATATCGTCTCGCCCATTTCTCTTGGCAGAGTATGTATATCCCTTGAAGGAAATTAACTTATCCCCGACTTTTTATTGGTTCATGCGTAAACGTGTCATAATAGTGCTATAATCGATTCCAAACCTTTTCCGTTGTTCATTGTTACAATCTATTAAAAATTGAATGATAAATTGGTAGATTTACTCATATAACTGGTATAGGCCCTACTACACATTATAATTCAAATAAGTTTCAACTTTATAATACAAATAAATTTCAAAGACTTGATGTCAAAAGCTAAATAAAATAAATCAAACGTATCGCTAAAGCCAGTGTCAACACGCGAAGGATATGAAATCAAACAATGTCTGCTCTGGAAAAATGTGCAAAACCACTAGGAAAAGAAAAATGGTGCAAAACATCAACCCTGGTTGTAAGTGAACAAAGATCTGTCAACAAGAATAAACACTATATTACATTACTAGAAAAAACGGTTGAAAAACAAATGTATAGATTACAGTTTCAGAGATAAGACAAACTCACACAAAATAAAATTAAAAGAAGACGAAAAGCGTCATAAACTATTTTCCAGATTACCAAATGTTTGTTTGGCTTAACTTAAAAATTTAAATTAATACTATTAAACACTTTTCGAAAAGGTCGAAATAATCTACAAATACATTTAGTTTGGCATAGTCATATTTTAAAGAAAATCAATTATTGAAATGCAAGTAACAATAATGTAGTTGATTCCCTTATATCATTTGATATATCACTCCGCGCCAGGCACAACTAAGCGATCATTGGAGTAAAATATATGTCACGCCATCAAACTTTGCCAGGAGCCACGACCTTGAAACCAACCAATATGGCGACCAAGCAACCTTTACCAATATGGCGACCAAGCAACCTTTTTTTGGTTGAATCATGTTTTAGCTAACAATTAAAATAATATAATATGGATATTTAAATTACTTTAAAAAAGTTATACCAATACCCTTTTGAAAAAACAAAACTGAAAAACCAACTACCGATCGAGTGTAGTTATAAAAATTTGAAAAGCTTACATAAAAAAGTTATTCATGAATATTAAATCATTACTAGTACCTACCTAAAGTAAAGAACTATCCATTTTCAACTATCATAAAAGTGGGTCCTTTTTTTAGGCTGAGAGAGCCAAAAGCTGTTTAATCATTACTTATTTTTATCTAATAGGTCATTTTGGGTTGCAAAATCGAAATGGTCTAAATAGGTATGAATTAAGAATAGCGTACATGGAAAATGTATGTAAAGGTGATAGCAATGACTTCGTTCACCGTTCAGCAGCACTATCGTGGTTACATATTGTGAGATCTGTGATCATCTGATGCTGGTGTGTGCCTGAAAACCTCGAAAATTCTTGTTTCATCTATGGAACAAAACACAGTCAAGATTTATGTGTAAGAGACATCCCCTCCACGGAATAGATTTGCCCCCCAGTTTATATTTCAATACTCGCTGATATTCTCTAATATGAAGCTGAAATATGGACTTGCTTCAAACTCCAAACCACTTCCAGGGCTATTCAAACATTTGCTGGTAAACGGACCATAAAAGCTTATTTTTCTCTAACTGCCCCCACCCCTATTTTTTCCCTAAATGATAAAGCTCCCCTCATCTGCTTCTTCGTAGCAATCAATGCAGGAACTCAACTAGACCAACGAAGACAGGGAAAATGAAAAAGGTGATCATGAGATTGAACAGAATTTTGAAAAGCCCTAAGCATAATTAGTGGCACGACACTTACTCTATGGCATTAGGAATTCGAAAGTTCATAACCACACTCACAAAAGTACGCCACCTATCCCTATCTTGAACTAATTGTATCCTATCTATCTCATTACAACTATCTCTCTCGGGTTTATCCAAATGTTATCCTCCCATCTGCGTCTGAGTCTTCCCAGTGGTCTTTTCCCATTGGGTTTGCCAGTTAATACCTTGAACGCGGTTATATATACACCCATTCGCGCTGCATGACCTGCCCACCGTAACTGCGAGATTTTACTACTTCAACGATGCCTGGTGATTAGTACAAGGTATGAAGTTCATCATTATGTATCCTCCTCCACTCCCCACTATTTTAATCCATTTTCGGACCAAATATTTTCCTAAGCCCCATGTTTTCGGCCACCCTAAATTTATTTTCGTCGTTTAAGGTAAGAGGCCTTGTTTCGCAACCATAGAAAATAACAGGTATAATAGAACGACAGTCATGTGAGAAACGCAAATCAAAAACTTAGGAAAAATTTCAAATTTTCAAAAAGCCACTATTAACATACCCTTAATTTTAAAGCTAGACTCAAAATCACCTATTTTTTCTCAAAGTTATGAGCATGAAGATTTAAATATAGAGTATGAATAGAATCTACCAAACCTTTTATGCTGTATCCTCAGTTACAGCAGAATTTGTTTTTTTAGCTTGTGTCCACATATAAACCGTAAACTGTAAAAATCTCCACGATTACAATACTTTCTCTATGAAATACTATCAGTCGTCCCGTGACGAAACAAAGACGTTAGTACGACGTATCGTGCAATATCGATGGTAACCAAGGTATTACCAAATACCTTATGATACCAATCTTGAGTCCGCATACTGTTCATGCAAAAAAGCGAGGGTGCTGCACTCTACGCGGTTCTGTGTTGCAAACGGTCTGAGTTAACCTAAACGGCAATGGGTAAATGATTTAAAAAGTACGTTTTTGTGTGAAATTATTATTACTATTATATCCCTAATAATATGGCCGGTAGTATATATTGTATAATATATAAATGTTACAACCACAGCAGAAAATTATATCCCTAATAATATGGCCGGTAGTATATATTGTATAATATATAAATGTTACAACCACAGCAGAAAATTAACATTCTTCTTTGTTGTAAATAAAAACACATTTTATTGTATTGTATTTTGTTTTGTATTGCGTATTTATTAAGTATGATAAAATGACTATATTACATATAAAGGTCCGGCCCAAAATTAGCCTAGTACACAAGTCGGGCGCTGTGTGTCGTCTTTGAACTGATATACTGGGTGTGGCCTTATATTATAGCTGCGCCATATTGGAACCCAGATAGGTAAACGAAGAGGTACTTTCTTTTAACTCCGCGTCTTACTACCCGTTCAGGTTATACACTTATGTACTAATTAAGCTGATGGTTTTAAGTATTAGGAAGGTTATATTTAGATTAAGTGTACTCGCAAATGCGCGGAGTGAGTGTGGAAAACCATTTTGGGGGGGAAAACTTCCGTACCGGTAGACCGAGATTAAAACCTTGAACTCCCCGTCATCGGCAATCTAGTCTACTGCAAGAGTAGCGCATTGGAAAAGTCGCGCAAAATATTCTAAATATATGACATCTTATGGGTCCATTTATATACTTCATTCACGGTGGGAATTACTCACTGAAAGATCTTTTTTCCTACCAATATCTTACTATATAATAGATTTTTGATTAGAAAAAAGGCCTTTGAGAAAACAATTCCTACGGTGAACAGACCATATGTAAACGCGCCGCTTGTCTGCAGTCCGTCTTCTTGACATCAGTGCGGCCAACCACTGCCTAGTAGACAATATTGGTCAATTTGCGTGGAGGGTTACAAGTGGGATTATTGTGTCAATTGAATAATTGATATTTTTTTTCATTTATATAAAAATAAAATGGATGATTTTGATAATGAACTGATCGTTTTATAGATGAGGTCAAAAAAATAAAGCATTTTGGGAATCACGGGGGGTAGTACAAAACCAGCAATAAAAAGTGTGTGATGTGTTTTACCATTCAAAAATAGTTTTTTTAACGTGTCCCTGTCGTATCTTTTTTTAGAAATTTCAAAATACCCCATCTTAAAACCTTGCAAAGTGGATTGTATGAACATCTAATTTTCTTTTCCGTCTTTTCAGCGTAATGTGACGATATGCAAAATAGATGACGCAAGGATCCATCTTCCACGCTCCAACACAAAGGCATTAGCAGCATCGATACAATTTATCCTCTCCCATTCATTTGTTTTTTTGACGGGAGGCAAATGCCCCGTGCATAAAACCATTCTAGTGAACACTGTAAAACTTTTACCTCGCCTACTTTCGCAAGTCGCAACACGGGGAAAGATAAACTGGAGACACTTTTAACCACAAACGTAATTAAAGTATTTTAAAGCTAACTGGGAATTCAAGTCAAGTGTAGGGTCTGACCTGAGATATCGGGGTTCAGGATCAATTTGGCGCATTTCTAGTATATAACCCTCTTCCCAGGCAAATTCTTAAGATTCACCCTCATCTCGTGTACCTTGGATCAGTCCGTGTAAATTTGTGTTAGCTTGAAAGAACTATTATGACTCGGAACGATAGAAACTGAATAGTTGCCATATTATTCAAGTAGCGTAGGCCTATTTCTAAGAAAAATGACTTAAATATCCCACCAGCTCCAAAATAAAAGAAGACTATTTTCTACTGGGATGTCGCAAAATATCCCAGAATAAAAGTAATGTTCGTGATCCGAGTTAAACTATTGCCTTGTTAGGATCAATGCTGACTACTACACCTAAATGGACATAAACTACCATGGAGACACCGCGCCAAAGCAAAACGTGGTTGTTTTGTTTGACTCGACAAAATGACAAAAGATAAAGAGCGAGATGAGTTGTCGTAACTAATGTTATTCTATATCAATGATATAGTAATTATATTCAATCAAAGTTTGAAAAAATAAGAAAAATCAATAGTAAACGGTTTACTTATACGTCGATGATTTCGAATTAATTCGCGATTTCATAACATAAACACAATTGTGGAGGAAATGCATGTACATACATCCATGCAAAATAAGTAAGATTGATAAAAAAACATATCACTGCAAAAAATAATTAGATTTGTTTTGTTAGCATTCGATTCATGAACAAAAATGAGGATCGGGTAGTTGCGCCTGGTTGCGACGAGAGCAGTGACCCAGGTTTGGACACCCGGTTTGTTTGGAAATTCATTAGGGTAATACGAAATCATATTCGAAAGAATGCGTCGTTAAGTTTGTTGAATTCCACTCGAAATAAATATTATATTTGCTTAATATTCCAATGCAGTTAATACTCACGCTTCCAATCATAACTTTATCAAAATAAAAATCTTAAATGGAAGTGTGTAAATTGAGCTCAAATCATTTAAAGCGAAAAATTGTCGAAAAGTAGAATACGCTGAAATGTTTAACCTAAAAAATATACTACCATTGCCTAGTAAACAGTGTGGATTTAAACACATATAGGCATTTTATTGATATAAACATTGTTTAGTGAAATATTGATATATTATAAATTTAACTTACCAAAAATAATACACAAACAACACCAAACATTCACAAAAACTCGAGTTAAGTAGAACCATGAGTAAAACTGGAACTCATAGCGTAAGCAAGAACGGTGTGGTCATTACTGCAAATATACTATTGTTGTGACGTCTACTCTGACGTCATTAGTTTGAGAAATTTATTATCTTAGGTCGAATGAAAAAATTATGGATAAAAATAATATTTTATTACTTTAATCATGTATATAAGCTGTTTTTATGCCTTAAATAATTGTTTATGTATTTTGTTTAAATGGATGTTATAAAATAATTCATATTCTTAAAATGGAAATATTTAAATGACTCTAAACTGGATGTGAGTAACAAACAAATATATATTTCAGCTAATTATCGAATAAAGATTTAATTTTTTAATATATATTCCATAAAAAATACCTTTTTGATGTTTATTTCATGGACTCAACTACCATATTTAAATATGTTTTTATGATTAGGCCATATTGTTTGTACGCTGGTGTTTTAGATACCGATAGGGTCTTCGTAGGCACCGTGTGTTGAATGTTGATGTATGTGGGGCTGGCAATGGCATAATATTGAAATAGTGACGTGAAGAAGATTGCTAAAACTCGTAGCTAATAATAGATTATTTGATGTCCCAAACATTTTTAAACTTTATTTAATTATATTAATTTCGATACAATGAATTAAATAAAAAGTGTCAGTATATGAAAAAAGAGTTGCAAGGTGAAATACCGAACCCGATATAAAAACACTAAGAAATACATAACATTTGGCAATTTACTTGAAAGAAAAAGAGGATTAAGAAAAACAAACAAGTCATTTCAAAGAGCAACGCGTATTTAAAAATGGCGGGAAACATTAAGTACTTAACTCTAAGAGACGAAAATAGAATAATAAAACGCTTGCTACAATCTTCATGAAATGGTAGATGGTCTTACTCAAATAGAGGTAGGTGTACCCCCATGAGTACGTTTACTAGCAGCAAACTAGGCCATGGTCATGGTTTATTTGGGGAACGAAAAGTATTCTTACAGTTAAAGCAGAGGGAAGATTCACTGAACAATTTGAAGTTGTGTACCTTCCATTTTCTGAGCAAAGCCCAGCTTATTAGAGTAAGGAACTTGTGTATATTTCTATACCTGGTGAGATGGGTCAAGTGAGGGTAAACGACATCAGGTCGTTCTCCAGAACACAATTGATAGTTTCTTAAATAGAATATCATATCTATGATATTCAGCTCGTGACCGGTGCCAGGACTATCCCCTTTGTTGATCTCAGCATCCTAGACGTCATACAGCAATCTAATGGTGCAACACCAGATCCGCGAATCAGCTCAAGGCGTCACCATAACCTCCCACGGAAAGCTCAGCTACGATCAGGTGCTGATCACAGATAATTTTCACATCGAGGCACTAAGTTTCTGGTGGACAAAGTTGAGGCTGGAGTGACACTACGGGCAATTTTCAACCTTGATGGGACGTCGGAGAGAGTCAACTACACCAATTGGTTTCAAGTGGTGAGACTCAACCCACAAGTACACGACATAAACTGCTGAACCAGGGTGGACTACCTCGCCTTGTAAGACAAAGGGAATGAAAAAATCAACTTCACACCTCAAGTCATGTACGAGGCCAAAGGGGGGCAATTTCCAGTGAAACAATTACAGTGTTAGTATTCACGTGAAATATAACATTGTCACGTCAAACTTGACCTATATAAATCAATATACTGTGGGTATCACCCGGGCGTTGTTTGATGACACTATTCGTAGAAACCACCCCTATCATTGTCTGGTCAAAGGGGATTCAAATAGTGCACACTTAAGAAGTAAGGAAGATCAATATATATATGTACTTTATGATACCAGTCACTTAAAGTGATATTGTTCAGTAGAAACCACCCCTATCATTGTCTGGTCAAAGGGGATTCAAATAGTGCACACTTAAGAAGTAAGGAAGATCAAGATATATATGTACTTTATGATACCAGTCACTTAAAGTGATATTGTTCACAGAGAACGAGGTTCCTGTGTTCTGAACTTTTGCCCTCTGAGTCCAATATGATTGGGAGCTCTGTAAGTGAACATCTGATGATAGCATCAAGAAATACAATAACACCGTCTCATGCTGTCATATTGGTGGAGATTAATGGTAAGTATTACTTTTATTTGAAGGGGGTTGAGTGTCAGTTCCTTTCCTTCTACCCTTTTACCCACCCCCGACCAATCCCTTTCACTCTCTTTTTCATAAGCCCTGGCAACAAAGCTACTTAGAGCATTTTAATTTAAGGGATGTATATATCATCAAATATCTGGTCCATGCAACCTCTACCTGAGATGAAACCACATTGCACACTCCAAATCTTGTTCCCAGTTTTTTCACGCATCCTCTCAATTAAAACTCTCTCAAAAACTTGGCCTGGAATAACCTACTCAACAAACTAATAATTGCCTTATAGGTCTTACATTCACTCTTGCTAACTTTNTATATATATATATATATGGGATTTCGAACCTTCCTAATGACAGTAAGAATGCTGTAATTGGTGGATATATTTTTGGAGTTGAATGAGCTGTATCAGTAAAATTTTTCTCTTCCTTATCCTGCCCAGTGTGTCACTAGAGGCATGATTCACTTTGGGACCTGCCAGTGGTGTAATCTATTCCGGAATCAGGAGTAAAAAGTGTTAATCTTCTATTGAGCAGATGATAAATGCAATAATGTGTATGAAGGAAATATGGAACATATACATATATATATATATTTACAGATGGTGCTAGAAAGGGAGGCGAGCTAGCCCTAATGGGTGAGGATTTTTATGATAGGAATATTAATTTCGATCAGACATATAGACTACATTCTGACGTGTCATTATTTACAGGAAATATTCGCTGCCCTGCAGGCGTTGAAATATGTATTATCTTTATGTCCTCAGCCAGTAGTGGTGCTATGCGACTCCCGAAGTGCCTTGGAGTCTATAAGCGTATTTTCATGGCCTCCATCACATCCAATAATAATTAAAATACTCAACGATAGAACCTCTCTTCGTGCAAAGGGTTACGCATTGATGTATCATTGGATTCATAGTCATGCGGGTACCATGGGTAATGATAAAGCTGATGTATTGAAATCTAGTGTAAATTTACTTTCTGTTGACTAGCAGATCCTGCTACCGTACAGCGATTTTATGCCGAAAGTAAAACTCAGAATTCATTATATATGGGTCGAATGGTGGGAGACCACATGTCAGCAGAAGGAAAGATGGCACCACGATGTTTGTGGTACAAATTAGCCTCACCGTGGTTTTTGGCAGTTGAGGGCACATGTGACTTTATTTGTACTTTAAACCACCTCCAGCTCGGGCATGTCTACACAAAATATCGACTTTATTTTATGGTCAAGGTTCCGTCTTCACATTGTGTGGTTTGTTATGTTCCTGAAACATTAGATAATTTATATATGACTTGTGCTGTACATCAATTGTCACGGATAAAGCATATTACAGACTTCTCTTTAGTTCATGTGTGTTAATCTCAGACAACATTACTTTGTATAAATGGCTGTTAAAATTCCTTCTAAATATAAATATGTATTGGGTGAATTTTTCAACTTTTAACTGGGTCCGAATAACATCAATAACCTTTAATGAAAATAATTGAAATTTTTATAAAACGTTTTAATGTTTGTTCAATTATAATAAATAATAAACATAATACTTTTAATTGTAACTTCTTTGTTTATTTCCGCCTAAGCAAATCCAAGTTAACATTCAAGACATAAAAAAAAATTGTCCACACAATCGTATTTAACTTTTGTTATATTTTAAAACTATATTTTTAACATTATCTTTCTAGCCTTAACCAAACAGCAAGTTGTTATTTTGGTCTAATCGGTTCACGTAACCTAGTTATTCGCAACACACGCAACATTTTAAGTAATTCAAAATATTTATTCTACATTATTCTAAAATGCTAAAAAAAACTTTTCGTCGTCGAATAAATGATCTTTAAAAAAGTATTAAATTATACAAATATATTTATCTTCAAACCTTATTATATTATGTATCCATAGCTTAGGCTTCCGTTTATTTTTTGTTTTCTCTCGTCTTCAAACAACAGTTGAAATAGAGCAATTTCCTCATCAAAGATAGTATCCATTTTTACATGCAGTCACAACAAGCTCAGTTTTGTAACTGTAGCAGCTAATGAATTAAAACTCCACTGATACGATGCAGCCAGTGATTTCTATAATATATTGGATGGACATAAACACACCCCTTGCAAAGGATCAAAGCGTGACGCTAAAATTTGTCACTTGCTTTATTGTGCGTAAACATGTTTCTGATGAATTAAAGTGTTATTGTTCAAAACAAGTTAGGTTTTATACGACACTTGGCTGAATAAACACTTACATAACAGGGTATGCTTCAGTATTACAGTTAATAATGTACAAATACGAATACAATCTTTAATATATTTTAATATGTAGCTATCATCCATGTTATTTACATTCTACCAAGACTACAATATATTTAAAGTTGCTATTAGTTTGTATATTGGTTTCAGAAACCATTTTAAGGTATATTGAAACTTTGATCAATATAATGAAATGAGCTACTAGTCTTAAAACTTGATTATATTTCTTTGAATGACAAACTTTGTGTAGTTGCCTTACGTTCAAATAATCATTTAGGTTATAGGCTTGTAAAAAGTATTATTTTATTATAATTTTTTCAAAGTTGACTCACATTTTTTATATTGCTTTCAGAAAGTTTGACTATAATGAAACAAGTTACCTATAGTTTTTATCACATTTATCTAGACGTCATATTTTGTGTAGAACTCTTACGTTTCACGATCATTTAGCTTATAGGCTTGTAGAAATTATCATATATACTACACCCTTATTTTGGTAAAAAAAAAAATCCTGCTCTGGAATGCTTTATTTCTTACCAGAACTCTATGTGGTAGTATTTTGGCAGGATGAACGGCCATAAATAAAGCATACATTTCCTTTTTGACGGTGTTTTATCCTACCTAAATTCAACTAAATGGTAGGATTCTGGTATGAGATAAAGCTTTCCAAAACGAGCTTCCTTCAAAAATCATTCAATATATTAGCCTACCTACATTAACATATTTAAAGAAAAAACTCAAGCGCTTAGAACTTTGTCATGCTCTTCAAACCTTTCATTAACACATTTATTTCATTTAACTATTCATACATTGATTTACCTCATAAATTCAATCAAATTAGGAAACGATGCCAAAATGCCACATTGCCTTGGATGTGTGTATGAGAGAAAGAGATACTTGAAAGTTTCTCTCTCTCTCTCTTATACAATGCTATGCAGACCACTTGTCTCTGGTGAAGACGATGGTTCAATAATTCCGGCCACAGATATGCATCCAGTTTTATTAAATAGATCAAAGAATACAGCGCGGATCAGAGATTATAAATAATTGAGTGGGGTTGCGCTCGCGTCGTATTTTTGCGCCGGAGACACCAGAAAACTGTAGGCCCCATAGAAAACTATTAAAACACATAATTTTGTGTTTTAGTGTGTTTGAATTGTGAACTTTGAGGCTTATAATTTTCTGGTAAGTGTGTAGGCTTTGCCCTTCTTTCAATCTTTAATTAGATAAATTTGTACTTTGTATATATACTACAATCAATCGATCGTTGCAAGATTACCTAAATGTCCATCATAATCAGCTGTTGGCTTATAAGTAGTTAAATTTGACATTTGAAAGGTTACCAGATAATTCAGCAGATATCAAATGATGCACACTATATTGTATTCGTTTAATTCTAGAAAATCTTCTTTGTTATGTACCGTAAGTACTAAGAATATTATTAAATGTTTAGAAGGTCGAAATGGTATTAGTTTTAACTCCATCTCTTACTAGCATAAGTGCAGCAAACAATTATTTTGGAATCGTGCGCACTGGGGGCGAGATTCTTTAATTTTTGCCTATATCATGGAATGATAAATTTTATATTTTTAAACATCTACAACACAACAACTAAAGCAAATTTCTTATGAAAAAAAGATGAATACTGTGAAAAATTGTACATTGTTTAAAAAAAATTAATAAAACTCAAACAAGAACATGATATTCAAATGAATGTTACAACATGACACCAAAATTATTGTAATATGCTATAATTATTATTAATTATTATAATTATCATCCATCATTATTATTATTATTATTTATTCCAAACAAACAAAACATAACCTTTCATACATCAACAACATAATAGGCTTATCTTTCATTAAATTCTTGTATTCTTAAAATAATGCGTTGCACAATATTCACGAACATCCTCACAGATCTTATTTACACTACAAACAGTAGGTATTCATGGAAAATAATAAGTGAAGTTGTGAGAAATAAAACAAAAACTGTCGAACTAGAATGCAAATCGTTATCCGTTTATGACAAACCACTGATGGCACCTAATGACATCTGGAATGAATGTAATAGTTACTTTACATATATTAGTAGAATATTGGCGGAAAGTATCACAAATATGTCAATCGAAACAACTACAGTTAATGTCCTCAAATTCGTTTTTCCAATGATCAATCACAGAAATTGAAGTGCAAAATATAATGTTGAGACTTAAGAAAAAAATAACTCTACACCTGATGGGATCATAAACACATTGCTCAAACGGTGTAAGGATACACTTATCCATGCAATAGTGCAAATTATCAATGTAAGTTATCTTAAGTAGGCCTACTGGGATAGTACCAGATCTGCTCCAAACATCACGAGTTGTACCTATTGTTAAAAGTGGAAGTAAAGATGATCTGAGAAATTATAGACTCATATTTATTCTGCCGAACATGTCTAAAATATTAGAAAAAAATAGTTAAAAAGAGAATGGTAGAGTACTTGAATTCGTGCTCATAATTTTACAAATACCAATATTGCTTTAAAGCAAATGCTAGCACACTAAATGCATCAGTCGACATAGTCACACGATTAGAGAAAACTCTAGATGAGGAAAACCTTGCGAGAGGTCTATTTATAGATCTATAAAAGGCCTTCGATACAGTAGTCGATCCCCCTTTACTATACAAACTGGAAAAAGCGGGGATTCGTGGTATAACACTGAAATGGTTTCATAGCTACCTGAGTAACAGAAAACCGTTTGTTAGCCTAAAAAAATAAAAACAAGTTAAGAAAATCCTATTTACTACAGTGTGTCTCAAGGCTCAGTCATGGGTCCACTATTATTTCTCATTAAACGATATTGGACAGTTAAATTTAAATGGAAATATGACCTTATTTTCTGATGACACTAACTTATTTTACACGGGAAAAACTATAGACTCAATACTAACTAAAATGCAAGATGACCTAAATACTCTTTATCATCATGGTTTACCAAAAAATTAGCTACTTATTAACTTGCCAAAAACAAATTATATAATCATACACAAGTCCAGCCATAAGCCTCTTCCCAGCAATGCTATAAAATTAGGCAATACCATCATCAATAGAGTAACTACTGTAGTGGGAGATACTTAGTGCTAATTATTGAACATAACATGACATGGAGTGAATAAATTGATAGTAAGTTATAAAAAAAAAGAGAATAACTCCAGGCATCGGAATATTATCACTTTATTATTACAGTGTTCCCAGAAAACTACTGAGCAGTATATATTATGTCATGGTATATACAGTACTCATCTTCAGTATATGGATATAATATGGGAAAGATGTAGAAATAAAACTGTAAATGAATTATAAGAATGCAAAAAAGGACTCTTAGAATATTATTCAACTTTCAATATAATACTACTTTAAAATCTAGTAACATTTTGCCTTTATTTGTTAGTATAAAACTATCTTCTGTCATATTTGCTTTTAAAGTTTACTGGAAATTAGTGCACAATAATACAATTTTTACACACAACAATAATCACCATAGCCACAACACAAGAACAGCAGGGAATCTACACATGAATTGCAATAAATATCTTAAATATGGTTGCAATTTTACAATGTCATCAATTATCAAATACTATAAAACACTACATCTTGTGAATGTGAGGAATGCCAGGTCTCCACCGTGGTTCGGATTCCACGTTAAACTGTAGGTCCTCCATTTCATCTCACAATCACCCTACCATTTACACATTAGCGTAAGTGCGTATAACACGAACGGGTAGTAAGACGCGGTGCTAATAATAATAATAATAATAATATAAAACACTACCTGAAAATCTAAAAACCATACAAAAAATAAACTTGTTCAAATATGAAATAAAGCAATATGCCTGGTCATAACCAAATATGTAACCAAAAAACTTAAACTTAAATAAAACTAAAAAAACAATTGTTTAAATATATTTTATTTGAAGGTTTATGTGTACTTGTAACCTAATTGATATGATTATGTATTATTGTATGTTATAATTACTAGGTAGGGGGCCTACTTGTTGATCTGTCTGGTGCATATAATTGTCAAAATATATTGCTGCTCCAAATAATTGATTAGTTATTGTTAAATAGGTAGCCTAGTCATTCTTTTTATATTTATCTTTTATTGAAAATTGATCACTTGCTATAAAGCCCTATTTTGTTAACTTTAACAGGCTAATTATAAATAATCCTAAGTATTTTTTTTTATAATTCCAAGTAAGTTACCTATTGTATCGATTCATAATTAATGTGCCTAACCAAATATATTGTATACAGTTCCTATAATAGAGCCACATGGCTCTCTGGGACATAAAATAGTAATAAATAAATAAATTAAAATTATACACTGTATATATTTCTATTCTACTAGGCTATATTTATGCTTCAATTCCTTCTCATAAAATATTTTTAAAACAAAAGTTTTATATATTCACACATGAAAGGTTAGGTTAAACTTGGTTGGAACAGTTTTGATTACAGATGTATTGTGCACCATAATATCTCTGATGCGATTGAGATAGCTTTTCTAGTCTAGGTGACCTGGCGGTCTAGGGGTAAGGTGTCAGACTTCTGTGCTGGCAGCCGGGGTTCAATCCTCTGTCCCGGCACAGATTTATCTGATTACCAAACCCTTCCTTCACCTCTGACAAGACATCTTGTGAATGTGGGGAATGCCAGGCCTCCACCGTGGTTCGGATTCCACGTTAAACTGTAGGTCCTCCATTTCATCTCACAATCACCCTACCATTACACATTAGCGTAAGTGCGTATAACCCGAACGGGTAGTAAGACGCGGTGCTAATAATAATAATAATATTAATTTTCTAGTCTACTTCAGGTAGTTTCATCAGGACCAGGGGGAGGAGGTCAACATTTTTTGTCCAAGGGCCAAAGATTTTGTCTCTGTAGGCTCGTGGGCCACAACGCTGTACTGACAATATTCGATTGAATACATATTAAACTATTCGTATTAGCTCATTCTTATAGCTACTCACACTAGGGTTTAGGTCTGTCTCCATCATGTGAAGTTTTGGATTTCTTGTGAAGTAGACCTTTAAGCTCTCTGTTTGTTTTTGTTTTTTTTCCTATTTTTAGACTTTTTACAGCAGGAGGTAGCTCAATATATCTTGTGTACCCATCATCATCATCAACTGTTTCCAGCCTGTCGTCGGGTCAGTTTAGTAAAATACCTCCATCTTCCTTTATCCTTCCACCACTCTTCCTCCTTTAATATCTTCCATTCTTCTCCTCACACTTGAACACTTTCTGTTATCTGCTCCTCCCATCTCTTTCTTACCCGCCTACGGTGGCGTAGTTGGCTAATGCGCTTGTCGTGTTGAGCTCGACTGCTCAGGAGGGGGAGATCGAGGTTCGAATCTCGGTCGAGTGAACTGTGGGTGGTTTTTCCTAAATGGTTTTCCACTCTCCCTACACGCAAACGCGGGTTCACTTCCTCTAATTCAACCTTCCTAATTCCTAATCCATTAGAATAATTAGTACTTAAAAGCGTAATACCCGAACGGGTAGTAAGACGCGGTACTAAATATTATTATTATTATTATTATTATTATTATCTCTTTCTTGGCATCCTCCTTTTCCATCCTCATTACATGCCCAAACATCTCAGTCTTGGTTCCTCTACTATCTCATGTACTCCAACATCCTCATTACATGACCCAAACATCTCAGTCTTGGTTCCTCTACTATCTCATGTTCTCCAACATCCTCATTACATGACCATACCATCTCAGTCTTGGTTCCTCTACTATCTCATGTACTCCCTACTCTTTCCCGGATAACTTCATTCCTAATCTTGTTTCTCCTCATCACAGCTAACATGCTCATGCTCCTCACAAAATTAATTCCCGTGGCCTCCTCCACGTCCGTAGTCTCTCTTAGATTCCCTGTCCATGTGTATGCTGCATATGTGACAAACGGTACAAAGTACACCCTGTACAGTACAGTAACTCCATACGCTTCAAGGGGCTTCTCTTCTCCATAGCAGGTCTCTTACACACCTGTAGGACAACTATCCATGCTGTCCTCTTCTCATTAAATCCTCTCTTACTTCCACCTTTCTCCTCAATCATGCTTCCGAGATATTTTGTGTACTAGAGTAGTCATTTGCCGGTTCAAAGTACATTTGTTTAAAAATATAGGCCAATTACCTTTATTCATGTAAAAAACAAAAATTGCTTATAAAATATATAAATAACATTTTATTTGTTGATTATATAAAATATATATCTTTATTTATCATTTTTTATCCTGAAATTATTTTATATTTTTCATGATCCAGGTGGCCGCAGTTCAAAGACCCCTGTGCATTAGAAGTTGTACAAAGTGTTTTAATCAAAATAATAAAACAATACTTGTTTACTTACAAGAATTAAACTTATGTACTTAAAAAAGATTTGTACTTTTAAATGTCTATTGTGTATTAATAAAAATACGTTAGGCTAAATTACCATTGCATTAGCATTTTGTAGACAATTCGAATTAGAGGACTTTTCTTTATTTTCTTTAAATTAATTGGAATGATTTTACAATATTAATTTTGTTATTCTTGGAAATTTGCTTTTTTTTTTGTGTGTATGTAGATGCTAAAAAAATGCTAAAAAATATATAATTTATTATTATATGACAGAAAAAAATTAAAGAATCCCCCTTGGTGCGTAGCATTCCCAATAATTTTGATCAGTTGATTAAATATTAGAACTATTACTTTACTGCTACTCGCTTGAGTGGCTGCATGATCTGAGGCGCTACTTTCACAGCAGACAAGACTGACGACGACAGGGAGATCGAGGTTTGAATCTCGTCAGGTGTACCGAATGTTTTTTTCAAAACGGTTTAACACTCTCCCCCCCTCTGAAAATGCGGGTACACTTCTTATGGATTAAACCTTTCTCATCTTTAAAACCATTTGTGTAATTAGTACATAAGGGTAAAACCTGGACAGGAAGTAAGACACTGCACTAAAAAAAAAACTTTTTATTCATTTTACAGATGTGCAGAAAATCATTGATGCTTTTCTATGACAGCTCAAGGAACACAAGCTCGCGAGCTGTCCCCTACCAATCACCCTACACGGGCCAGCAACAGAAGGAGATTTTACAAAAACTGAACGATAGTGATGTGAAAGATCTTGGAAGGTTTGTGTTGGCTCTTAAACTAACTAAATAAACGACATTTGATACCCACACAAAGACATCCAGTCTCGTCTTGTTAGGTTTGTCAGTCGTCCGGTGTTGGCTCTTAAACTAACTAAATAAACGACATTTGATACCCAAACAAAGACATCCAGTCTCGCATTGTATTGGTTTGTCGGCGGGGGTTTGAATTTTGGTAGTGTGTACTGGAGAATAGTTTTTTCCCCCAAATGAGAATTATTTACGCATGTTTTCATCCCGTTACTCTTGTTGCTAGTGTTGGGCTGCTAGGCGATCTGATGTTAAGCCGAGCTGTGTGCGGATTTTAACTGTTTTAAAAAGGTTGCTTAGAGTAGGTACCCTTACAAGACGTCTTATAAAAAGTAATTGTTGATCTTGACTGCAGACTGGCACTGACCCAAAAGCAAGTCAAGAAGTTAGAGAACTACCGCAAGGAACATGGCGACTATCTGAGCCTGAGCGATGTACTCAGGATTGAAGGGTTCGGGGTCCGTAACCTGAAGAGGCTTTGCGACAGTATCCTGTGCATTTCCCCCGACTCTCCGGCCGTGAAAGCAAAGAGACAGCGACTTGTCGTCACCCCAGAACTAAGTGAAGATCTTAGGAAAGTGAGCATCTCCTGGTGATATTGACTATGTACAGCACTGCCCAAAATACCTTTAAGTTTGTTTTAAGAGGTGTTCGGTTTGAGTGGGGATGTTGTTAGCACTAGGGACTTAAACCTATAATAATAATAATAACTATATTTAGCACCGCGTCTTACTACCTGTTCGGGTTATACGCTCTAAGTACTAATTACGCTAATGGATTAGGAATTGGTAAGGTTGAATTAGAGGAAGTGAACCCGCATTTGCGTGGAGGGATAGTGGAAAACCATTTAGGAAAAACCACCCCCAGTTCACTCGACCGAGATTCAAACCTCGATCGCCTCGTCCTCAGCAGTCGAGCTCAACACGACAAGCGCGTTAGTCAACTATGCCACCGAGGCGGGTTTAAACCTATATTGACAGGGCTGCAATGCACCAGGAAAA
>CABFOW010002014.1:79215-90428 GCA_902141385.1 Timema californicum
TGCTAGGGATGAGTAAAGTTAAATTTAGAGGGAGTTTACCCGCATGTGTGTGGATAGAGAGAGTGGGAAACCATTTAGGAAAAACCAGCCTCATTATACCCAATCAGGATTCAAACTCAAGTTTCCCCATCATTGGCAGCCATTCTACTGAAAGAGTGACCAGGGGTGTAAAATATGTCCGTAGGCGCTAGCGAGGTTCGGGGGAAATTAAAGCAGTCCTGGGGAAATTTGGGGCAGGGAAAAACCCAAAGATTTTGTTGACGTTTTTAGTACATTCTGGTTCTGATATGGTAGTTTCATTTGTATGAAAAACAAAGGCTGATGACACTCAACACTGACACTATCAGTATGTGCCATAGTGAGGCAGTGTCTGTGTGAACACAGACAGTTGCGGTGTCTAGGGGCTAAGATAATGGGTCAGTTCTAAATGATAAGTCAGAGGTTGAGATAAAGGGCAAAGAAAAACTCTAATGATTCAATCTGGCTAAAGGCGTAGTTGAGTGATGAGTCATCAGTCACCTACCTTAAAGCGGGTGTTTGGTAGCTATGGCGGGCAGGCGGGGGAGGGCAGGGAAGGGTGAGTGATGTTTGTTTTGGTTTGAATCCAGTCACCCGTTATATCTATATCGCGGCCTAATTACACGGCGATGTGAGCAAAGTTTATTTAAACTCGTGACATGTGTATTGTAATAATTGTGTAGCCTTGAAATTGTTGTTTTTATTGGACCTATTAGGGTTTGTGCATTGTACAATAGATAAATGTTTATAAAAAATTAGATGGTTTAGTGAAACAAATGTTTATTATGTCGACTTTTAAGAGCAAACAAGACGTCAACTGTGCTTATTGTGAATGGTATTGCAGATATGATAAACTCGGAAATCAAGTATCTTATAAACATCCCCAAGAAAAACCTAGAAGTAAGGATCAAAGGAGTATTGCAAGTTTTGTAAGACG
The DNA here is from genome assembly GCA_902141385.1 of Timema californicum. Taxonomy (NCBI): domain Eukaryota; kingdom Metazoa; phylum Arthropoda; class Insecta; order Phasmatodea; family Timematidae; genus Timema; species Timema californicum. Next base: position 80,171 of record CABFOW010002014.1, read on the forward strand.
TAAATTATGTTATCAGGAAAAACTCATGTTCGTAAATAGCGATAGTATTTCCCCTAGTGTGGTTGATAGTGATAGACCTTGCAGTAGTGGCGAGTCTATTAAAATCAACAATTAAACCTCTCGGAATTACACTCCATTACTTCTTACTCTCAAGATGTAAAATTAAATGTTGGTAGAGGTAAGGCTACTGTTATCAACGAACAATTAATAACAATATGTAATACACACAAGGAGATGGAAAGGCTGCCATTTCTGGGAGACAAATAAATATTTTATAAGGTAGGTACTATAAAAATAACTTGTCTAAAAATTTGTTTGAATTTGAATTTTCCAAACTATGTAGTATATAATAATTCTTATTCCTTTCAACCTCTATAAAATATTTAATGTTTTATTTTAAGTGCTATGGTTTTTGGGTAAATATTTTATGAAAATGTTATAGTCTGTGGAAATATTGGATCTCTAAACATATTCTGCACCTCTTGAGAGGGATGCTTTAGAGTTTAGACCATTTGTCCACCCAAGCAGGTAATTGAGTAATTGAGTAATCAACATGGGCGCTTGTTTAAAAGATCAGGGCACCAAATCCTTAAAAGGTTTTTTTTTACTAAAGATGGACATGATTTTTGCTAGTTTATATATTTTTATGTATTCCTATTATAAGTTTATAAATTCTAATGTGACACAAAAAAAACCCAACCAAAACAATTTTCATAGAGTGAATCAATTTAATTGTTTTTTTCAAACTGTGGAAAAAATTATATTACCCGTTTCGGTGGTTGCATGGTTTAAGGCGCTATTCTCACAATAGACTAGACTGCTAGTGACAGAGAGATCCTGGTTCGATCCCCCGGTCAGGTGCACTGAGTATGAATTTTCCTAACGGGTTTCCAACTAACTCTCTCTCTCCACACAATTGAGGATACACTTCCTCTAAATTCAACCTTCCTCATCTTTAACCCAGTAGCGTAATTAGTACATAAGACCCGCCTCAGTGGCGTAGTTCGCTTACACGGTAGTTTCATGTTGGGCTAGACTGCCGAGGACAAGGAGATGGAGGTTCGAATCTTGCTTGGGTGAACTAGGGGTGTTTTTTCCTAAATGGTTTTACACTCTCCCTCCACTCAAATGCAGGTACACTTCCTCTATTTTCGACCTTCCCAATTCCTAACCCAGTAGCGTAGTTAGTACTTAGGCGTATAATCTGAATGAGTAGTAAGACGTGATGCTAAATATTATTAGTATAACATGAATGGATAAGTGTAAGTGAAAAGACAGTTCTAAGAGAAAAAAAAATAGATATATATATTTTAATCCTCACAAAGCCACCTAACCCCTGTTTCTTTTTTTTTTAGGCCCTGAGCATTGAGAGGGACCTTCCAACAGGTGACGTGTATGTGATGGAGGACAAGTTAGCGGGAAAACCCTCTGGACAGCAGTCCCATGTTTCCTCTGTGATTCACCTGCAGGGGTACCAACTGTCTGCCATGCTGCTTACCTTGCTCAACCTGAGAGAGCATAAGGAGACTCTCCCGAGTCCTCAAGGTACCGCGCGCAAGCTGGGAACAGAACATTCCCATTGATAAGATTGCGACAATTAATATTATTATTATTAGCACCGCGTCTTACTACCCGTTCGGGTTATACGCACTTACGCTAATGTGTAATGGTAGGGTGATAGTGAGGTGAAATGGAGGACCTACAGTTTAACGTGGAATCCGAACCACGGTGGAGGCCTGGCATTCCCCACATTCACAAGATGTCTTGTCAGAGGTGAAGGAAGGGTTTGGTAATCAGATAAATATGTGCCGGGACCGAGGATTGAACCCCGGCCGCGACAATTAATAGTTTACAAACTGTTTATATCTTTTACACTATCAATATTCTTATTTGTTGCTGCCAGCCTCCCCTTAAGCATTTCTTGTCAGGATGGTTGTGAGGGGAGGGTAAAAATTGGTTGAAATAAGTGATTAGAAACTGCTTTTTAAGCTTCTTTTTTTTAAATAAATTACTGGATGGAGCAGCCGCGGGCTTACTACGGGCCGTGACATCAATTTGTTCGGCCCGCAGGATTTTGGACAGTTGCATATATCCCGTGAATGATAACGGTTCGAGTTGTTGCCAAACAACATTTAGGTAGGCTAAGAAGCAACATTTATTATCACATTTAAATGTATTCACTATGACGCATTAGATTTTATTTGTGTACCAAAGTTATATAGTTATATGACTAATAAATGCATTTTGTGAAAATTAAGTTCATTATTTAGTAAATTTAAGTTTTTGTTACATGCGCTCCACTAAATAATATTAATAATATTTAGCATCGTGTCTTACTACCCATTCGGGTTATACACTTTAGCACTAATTACTCTAGTGGATTAGGAATTGGGAAGGTTGAATTAGAGGAAGTGAACAACCCCCCCCCCTGACCGAGATTCGAACCTCGATCTCCCAGTCCTCAGCAGTAGAGCTCAACACGACAAGCGCGTTAGCCAACTACGCCACCGAGGCGGGTCGTTCCACTAGAGACCTTACAGATGTTCATGTGGTCCTCGGGTAGAAAAGTTTGCCCACCTCTCGGATATAGTATATGACAAAATGTAATGATAGTGATGTTTAAAATAATAGATTGGTTAGAAGTGAGACCGTTGTGTCCTCAACCTGCATTAGAGTAAGTAGTACCTGGGTTGATACCCAGGAGGTTCACTTATGGCCGCCCACGCCTGTGCGCGGTGGCTTATGTCTCTCAGATAACTCTACTACTGGTTGTGACTCTTTAAGTTGGTGACACAAAATCTGGCCTTCGCCATTAAATACTAAAGTGTGTAACCAGAAGGAAATCCATTATCCCTCAACGGTCTAGTCCCGACCAATCAACAACAATTGTGTCTCTTAATGGGTCACAACAATCATTGTTTTATTAATAAATGCTGTAACAATCCTACTCAACACCGGCTTAAGTAAATACATTGTTTGTGTTGTTTGGAATTATTATTATTGTTTGGAAGGAAATGTTTTTGTTGAAATTCTACTTCGGCAATATTTACATTACCCACTTCAGTGGGCCGCGTGGTTTAACGCGCTACGCTTGTGTTAGACAAGCTTGCCAAAGATGGGGAGATCGGGGTTCGATCCCAGTCGGGTGCACTGAGTTTTCCCTAAAGGATTTTCCATTCTAACTGCTCAAATGCGGGTGCAACTCATCTAAATTAAACCCTCCTAATCCCTAACCCATTAGTGTAATTAGTACATAGGTGTGTAATCTGAATGGGTAGTAAGACATGGTGCTAAAAAGTTAATATATATTTACATTAAAAAACACTAAGATAGTTACATCATCAGCAAATACTTATGAGATGGTTTCATTTGCCGATCGAGTACTCTTTTTTTGAACATTAATATAACCAACATACTCCTCCCATGTCTATAGATAAAAATGGTGACCTGGCGATCTAGGGGTAAGGTGTCACTTCTATGCTGGCGGCCGGGGTTCAATCCTCGGTCCCGGCAAAGATTTATCTGATTACCAAACCCTTCCTTCACCTCTGACAAGACATCTTGTGAATGTGGGGAATGCCAGGCCTCCACCGTGGTTCGGATTCCACGTTAAACTGTAGATCCTCCATTTCATCTCACAATCACCCTACCGTTACACATCAGCGTAAGTGCGTATAACCCAAACGGGTTGTAAGACGCGGTGCTAATAATAATAATAATCTAGATTAAAAAAATAAAGACCTGCTATCTTGTAAAATATAAACAATCGTTCCAAATTATAATAAAGCTTCATTGGTTAGCTAAGCAAAGCTATGACAGAGGGAAAGAAAGGCTTATAAAGTCAACAAGAGTCTGTGGTGCTAAAAAATAAATTTAATGGTCTCAAAATAAACCAAAATTTCATCAGAACTTATAATTGTTTTCTATTATTCTAATTTTGATAAAAATTTGTGTGGAGAAACAAGAGCCATAATATGAATGTGGCTGGAATTAAATATCTAAGAAATGCGCGTGGAAAAACTAAAACTAAAACCCTTAAGGGAACAGCATGCTTAGGTATGTATGTAATTAAAGTCTTTGTGTATTTTTCTTTTTAGGGCAAACATTCATAAGATCAGGAATATTAATATGTTTGTTCTAGTCAATTCCGATCAAAGTCCTGGTGACCCGTCACCCTCCGAGTGGTCTCTCGCACACCTCCACAAGGTCTACTACCTCAGGTCACGAATAACCGCCCGCCTGTTCCAAACAATAGTGGGGTCAGAGAGGGTCTCCGCGCAGTCCATGGTGCAAGATATCCTGACCTGCCAAGGGGCCCTCACTCACTTCACCCCAGTCACGTTCCCCGAGAGCTTGAGAGAGGAATACTTGACTCGTGAGTCTGTGGACAAGGAGCTCTTGTGTCTCGCTCTGCTGCTCGCCATGAGCTTCATGGACCTTGTGGTGCACCGGCGCTCAGACAGCTTCGCTTTCCTTAACAGGCACTCGTGAGTCTCGCTCTGACTGCCCACCATGAGCTTCATGGACCTTGTGGTGCACCGGCGCTCAGACAGCTTCGCTTTCCTTAACAGGCACTCGTGAGTCTCGCTCTGCTGCTCACCATGAGCTTCATGGACCTTGTGGTGCACCAGAGGAGTATATGGATATCGTCGCGGATAAGGCAATGATGCCGCATTGATAGTATTGTTGATAAGGCAATGTTAGCCACAGGGTTAATATTGTGGTTAAGATCACAGATCATGTTGTGATTCCTGTAGAAATATCCTTGAAGTGTGTAGAATCATCCCAAAAGTGTGTATTGTATTTAATATAATTGGATGAAAATTTGCAAAATAAAATATCGTAACATATATTAAATAAACATTGTGCACTTAATTTTGGAAGTAAATTATTCATGGTTTTAATTAGGAGTTAAGCCAGTACACTTACTTTAGTGATACTGCATTGGAAATGTTTAAATAAAACATTAATAAACACATACACATTTTTAAAGACAAGCTTTCGCTGTAACACAGTTTCTACAGGTCAAGAGAGTAGACTGATGCTCTTGGTTGGACTGAGAGGCTGACTTTCAACAGCTGATTGTTTTTAATTATGATTTCAATGTATAGATGGCAGCACTGAATTAAATAAAGAGAAAGAAACTTAAAATCGTATTATATACTCTATTATTATTATCTCTATTCGTTACTTGTTTTTCTCCTGGAATATCTTCCCTGGCCATTAAATCTTATTTGACTAAGGAACTCACTCTTGATTACTTTGTCCGTTCAAAATTAAAAACTAAATTTAACCCATATTCCTCCTACCATATTTCTGTCAAAGAAAATGATTTTCCCGGGATAAACTATGGGGATATTTGGCCGTATAACTGTCTCATTGCACCTTACTATGGGCAGTTGCTGCGAGAGCAGGTAATCTGTGAGGAGTCCCCCTGTGTGTCTGTCTGCCCCTGTAAAGGCTGCTGTTACATATGACCTTGGCTCTCAAGAGCAGTCAACTCAAACCTCACTCGTGATCATCGATGGAGGTCTGGAGGATACCTCCCAACCCATCTCCCAGTGAATAATAGTGATACTCTACTATATTATCCAAATGTTAGTGGTCTACGAACCAAAGCAAGGGAATTATTTACTTTGAATGAATTTTCTATTAGATGTTTGTTTGTTTGAAACTCTGTTCTCTAATGAGTTTGTTAATGAAAATTACTTTTCCCCTAACTATAATGTTTATAGATCCGACAGATTATATGGTGAGGCTACTGTCTCAAGGAGTGATGGATGGTGTTCTCATTTCTGTTATTAACGATTCTATTTATGGTGTGCCCAGGAGAACTGACCTAGAGAATAATATGGAATGTATCTGGATTGAAATTCCAACATTTGATCGCCAAAATTGTTAATTGGGAACATATATCTTGCTCCCCAAATAACAGTCGAAGCATTTAAATATTACTTTAAATTTCTTGAAGGTGCTTTGGCTAACTACCCCTATTGAATAATACTACTTGGTGATTTTAACTGCCCCAAAATTGATTGGAAATATCATGCTTAAAGCACTTCACATTTCTACATTAAATTAAACGCTACTCAACTTCTTGCTTCTACTAACATATTAAGATTAGAACAACTTAATGACACTAACCTTGACCTTGTTTTTTCTCATTTTCACCACCTCATAGTAATTCATATCTCTCAATCACTAGTGAATATTGATTAAGCTCATCCGCCCATATTGATTTCACTTGACGTACATATTGCTACTAAAATTAATGACACCCCCACCACATATATTGACTATGCAGATGATTAGCTTAATCTTTACAATGACCTGACCACTGCTGATTGCTCTTGTGTTTATTCTACCACGTATGTTAATTTGGCGGTTACCAATTTAGTCCAAAGGAAAATCAAAACGCACATTCCTCAAATTACTATTATTAATTCATCCAAATATCCAAATTGGTTTTCTTCTACTCTTAAATACTATATTAGTAAAAAAAACCAAAGTTATCAAAAAGTTTAACCAAACAAATAATTCACATTTTTCTCACTTTCACAAATTAGTTAAAACCACTTGAATTATAGAGAGAGCCAATTGGATAAACTTAATATAAAATAGTATTAGATGCAAACCCAAGAAATTTTGAAAATTTGATAAAAATAATCGTGTGAATAAAGTTTCCCCATCTAACCTGGAAATTAATGTCAAGATTATAGTGGATCCTTTATTAATTGCTAATGAATTTGCGACCTACTTTCATTCTGTTTATAATTCAGCCCTTCCTGTCTTACCCTGCCCCGTTATTGAAACTAGCGCACCCTTGTGTCCTTGCCACATTACACCCTTGGATGTTGCTAGTACTATAAAAAAATTGAGTTCTTCTAGATGTGCCGGGACAGATGGAATTACAAGTTTTATTGTTAAAAGGCTGTGCCAGCATTTTCAGCCCTTTGTTAGCCTATATCTTTATTATTAGCCTGTCAAATGAAACTTTTCCTCTCACATGAAAACAATCTGTTGTCATACCTGTTTATAAAAAGGGGGCAAAAACAAATGCTTGTAATTATAGACCCTTTTCTCTCATCAGCATAGTATAGTGGCATTCCACAGGGTTTTAATATAGGTCCTCTTCTCTTTAATGCGTTTATTGATGACATTGGTAAATATTTGAACTCTTCTAGTTATTTATTCTTTGCTGATGTAAAATTATCAAATCAATTGCAGATTGTATTGATTTACAAAATTATATAAATGGTCTTTGGAAAATGGAATGTCTAATAATAAATCTATATCTTTTACTAGGAAAACTAACCCTTTCTTTTTTACTTATAAATTGGGCAATGAAAACATAGTTCGTACACTTTGTATTAATGATCTTGGTGTCCTCCTGGATAACAAACTTTATTTCCACTATCATGTTGACCATGTCATTTCCCAGTCATTGAAATTACTTGGACTTATTAAATTTATTACTTCATCATTTAAGAAAGTTTACTGTTTTTTGGAATTCCATTACCTTAACTGACTCTTAGGTTGGAAAACGTTCAAAGAAAATTTGTTGCTGCGTGCTATGATAAATTATTTACTAACCAGATTTATTATGATTAAGACAGAATTCGAAACCTCTTTGGACTCCAAATTCTCTTATCGTGTAGACTTTATTGTGATGCCCTTTTTTTAAAAAAATATTTTCAATAGCAAAGTTTTTTGTAAATTTGCCCTTGATCATATAGGCGTTCATATTCCTTCTCGGGCTTCTCGTATTCCAAAATTGTTTTTTCTCGATTTAGCTCTAATAAGGTAAGCCCTATAGTTCATTGTATCCACAGCGCCAATTATAGATTTGTCGAATTCGACTTCTATCATAAAAGAAAAGCTAAACTCTAAGAGTTATTATTTAAGGAATTTTCATATCAAAAATTTATTATGTAGAGGTTCTGCCTATAATTTTTAAATTTACAATATTCTGATTTTTTTTTAGATTTTTTTTCATATTGACTGCCTTTAACTACTCTTTAGTTATTTGTTGTTATTGCTATTTTTTATTATCATTGTTAATTAATATTTTTTTCATAACTATTCATCAGTATATATAATCATTCAGCTATTATTGTTTATCTTATTTTCTCATGTAATGGTATATATTTGTAAGATACTTGTGTACTGTTCTGTGCCGGCTGTTATAGGTCTTACGACTGTTGGCCAGCACTATAATAAAGGAAATTGAAATTATTATTATTAATGTGACATTAAATCATAGTAATAGGTGTGCTGGTAGTAAGGAGTGAAATTCACCTAAGGTTGATGTTAAGGGCTTGTCTGGATTTGTTGATATAATGGGCTAGTTCCCATATCTCTTAGCTGTGAAGGGTTGCAGATTCATTTGTTGAGGGAGTTGAGCACCTTGGTGGTGTAACACTGATTTAAGTCCAGATAATGAGTTTCGGCATTTGATGTTGATGGCTTATTTTTCATTTTTTATGTCATGTTGATGACCATTTATTATATTAGTGTTTGTGTTGAGAGACCAAGGCACTGTACTTGGCACTGGTTGCGTTCCAATTGGTAGATAAGGTTTTTAGAATCATGTGTATCGTGGCTTTTTATAGGGTAATATATTTTAGTTGTGTAGCCGAGGAATGAAATAGTTGGTTTGTGTATGTTGCATGTTTGCAGGGGAATAAACCTGAGATTTGTTTGGGTTGAAAAGTTGGGTCTGGAAGTTTTGGTTTTACAAGTATTCTCCATAAATTGTCAGGTTGTTTATAGGTTATTGGAGGCTTCTGTGAAGAGGTTTTGTGTAGGGGTAGAGAATTAAAAGTATGGAGAAACCTGTTATCAAGAGGTTCCGTTTGAGGAGTCTGAGGTGGTATGTAGTTACCAAAGGGACGATGTTGCTCATTATTGTTGATATTGTGAGCCCACTCTTTTTGAGTTATTTCTATTTGACTACACACCTGTGCTTTGGAGTGGCCTCTTGATAAAAGCAAGTTGCAGTTTTTGATTGTATTTTGAAAGATCATCGTTGTCGGAACACATTATTTTTGCTTTATGAATTGACTATGCGCGAGTGATTTCTTAGTGTTCATTATGCGGCAGCTGTGGAAGGGGAGCTATTGTTGCGGGTCGGTATCCACAGTTATTTTAGGTGACCCTGATGGAGTGGGATGTACACATCCAGAAAAGTAATGTTAGATGTGGATATTTTCCAGGTAAAAAGGTGAAAAATTGTTACGGTCTGCCAGTAAGGACTTGAGTAGTTAAGTAGTATCTGTCCAGATCATAAAACTGTTGCCGATATACAGTTTGTTTCAAAAAGAATGCAGTTTAGTATACTGAGAGAGTGCTGTCTTGGACCTGGGGTAGTTTTTCACTCTCCCGCTACGAGGATTAATATTATCATAGTTATGAATAAAATACTTTTAACGCATTGCTTTTCCCATTGGATGATGTCGGATAAATTCATATACGCTTGCCATGCTGTTGACAAGAAAATATAGTAAAATACATCTATATCACAAATTCTTATAAAAATAATAACGGTTCCTAAATAACATAATTAAAACAGATATATTTGAATATAATATGCTTTGGTGTTTACTCACCTCCTTAAGATGTCTATAGATTCATTTGTTATATTTATTGAAGAAAATACTTTACACAAATGGAACAAAGTGCAACTCACAAACTCATGAAGTTTCAAAATTACAAATGCTCTATGTTCCCTCCACCAGTCGCACAGATACCATCAAGACAATACCTAAATCCATCCCAATCACTTCGCAAGGTGTCTTGGATTGAAGCTAATTATGCTGCTATCCGGTTTTTTAAGCTCATCAATGTCACGAGCTAACAGTGGAATAAAAACACGTTCCTTAAAGTATCCCCATAAGGAAAAGTTGCATGGTGTCATGTCTGGAGATCTTGGAACCCAAGAGTGTTAAGGCCGTGTCTCGTGCGACCTATCCAGCGTCGAGACAGGGTGTCATTGTGGAAACGCCGCACATTTTTGTGCCTGTGTGGCGGTGCTCCGTCTTATTGGAAGATGAAATTGTCTTGAGTCTTCATGAAGTTGTGGAAAGAACCAGTTCTGTAGCATTTCAAGTTAGGTTCGTCATATCACTGGGTCATTCTCTTTGAAACATCCTGTATATTAACCAACAAAGGGACTCTCTAGCAGTTGTCTGTCTAGGAATAAAAGTTCCAGTCCGCCCATGTATAATTAGTTTGCATATGTGGGGGGGGGGGATTATTT
>CABFOW010002014.1:90511-101939 GCA_902141385.1 Timema californicum
GGGGGGATTATTTCAAAATATCCACCTTAATCTAGATTTCTGTCGAAGAAACTCTAACACAGTAAACAGAGATTTACTAGGAAAGTGTTCATAAATTATTTTTTGCATGGTGAAGTAAAAATATTACATGGTAAATCACCTCATTTTATAGAATAAGGAAAGGTAGATTATTAAACCACAGTAAACTTATTTACCAGGGAGGTGAACCGAAATATTTATCCGTTCTGGTTCTTCCAGTATAGTTTTTAAGGTTTTGGCTCCTATTAGATAAAAAAAAAAAAAAAAAAAAAGTTCCAGTTCTTTTTTTGTTTTTAATTAAGTTCCAGTTATTTTAATTACTACCATTATTAATTTCATAAAAAGAAAAATACATAAAAAATAATTTACAACAAATTTAAAGCTCTACAGAATAATAAAAAAAATAACTTTGACAGAGAATCCTGAGAAATTGAACAATAGAATACGTTAATTAATATTCAGTCAACCCAGAAGAGGTGGAGGACTCATTAAAAAGGATGAAACAAGGGAAAGCACTCGGTGTGGGCGAACTGACTGGTAATGATAAGGGCTGCAGATGAAGCATGCATGGTGCTGAGAGTGATTAGGAAAGGAAATAGGACGATCTGTACAAATGACACTCATGTACCACTGTTAAAAAATGTATGAGAAGATACTGGAAGAGAGAATAAGAAATAGAATGAAAGGGAGGTGGAGAGAGGAATAGCATGAATTTAGGGAACAGAGGTCTACAATAGACTTGAACTTTGTCATACAGCAGTTGATGGAAAGAAGGTGTGACTTTAAGAAAGACTTGGGTAATGGTATTTATGGATGTGGAAAAGGTGTATGATATCATAGATAGAAACCCAGTTTGGAAAGCGATGGAGGAGGCTGAAATGGAAATAGAAGTTGTAATTAAAGTGAAAAGCATGTATGAGGATGACAGAGTGGTTCCAAATTTTTAAAAAAAAATTGAGTGAAGCAGTGGAGTGCCCTATTACCACTACTATTTTGAATGGAAATTATCATTAATAAAGTGGTAGGAAAACTCGGGGAGGAAAGAATGAAAGCCACGATGTCTGCTGATGACTTTATGGTATGGGAGGATAAGGAAGAAGTACAGGAATATAATTTAGCATTGCGAAGTGTGACGTTATGGTATTGATAAGGAAGAGGATAAATCCTAATAAAGTTATAAAGTTAGATACAGTAGAGCTGAAAAAAGAACAGAACCTAAAATATCTTTAAAACGAGCGTGATTGAAGTGAAGGGTGGACTTAGAAAGGATCTAATGAGAAAAGTAAAGCAGGAAGAGTTGTTCTATAGGTGTGTGAGAGATCTGCTATAGAGAAGAGAAGTGTCCTTTAAGTCAAAGGCAGTGATGTACAGGGCGTACTTTGTATCCGTTGTCACACATGTAGCAGAAACTTGGACATTGACTGTAAGGGCGGTATGCAATAAAGTATAGTGAAAGCCTAGTGGAGCGATAGTGTTGTCCCGAGCACACTATCGCTTCACCTTTTAACCTATGATTGGGTAAGCAAACCCACGCTAGTGTCCACAAAGCAATCACTTAGTCAAGTTCTTGCATACAGCTCTAAGAGAGAGACTAGGAAAGTGGAGGCTATGGGAATGAAGTTTGTGAGGAGCATGTTAGCTGTCACGAGGAGAAACAAGATTGGGAATGAAGCTATTTGAGTAAGAATGAGGGTACAAGGAGTATATGATATAGTTTAGGAAGTAAGACTGAGATGGTATGAGCATGTAATTAGGATGGAGAAGGATAGGATGCCAAAATAAAATGGAAATGAAATATGTAGGAAAAAGACCGCAAGGAAGTCCAAGGAAGAGATGAGAAAAGCAGATAACAGAAAATGTACAAATGAGAGGAGAGGTATGAAAGTAATTAAAGGAGGTAAAATGGTGGAAGGATAAAGGAAAACGGAGGCATTTTACTAAACTGACCCAGAAACAGGCTGGGAACTTGTTAATTATGAAGATGATGATGATTTTATCCTAACAAAGCGACGCCACTCTTTCTGAGAACTTGGTATTTTTCAGAAAACTGTTGCTCAGATGCCATGCTTCTGTCTTTTTAATTTTCAGAAACATTTTTGGAAATAGCTCCATGAAACTATATTTTCATGTTGTGTTTGTTTCCAAAGCAATGGATCCTTTCGTGATCATTGGTGCTTTATTTAGATGCGGGCGCACATATTTACTTCGCTGGGATGAATAGTCCTTAGCAGTCCGTATCATGGGGACGCAACTTATTATGGCAATTCTTTGTATTAAGTTCTTTTTATCCATGATCTGTGTCAACTAGTCCTTAGAAAGTTAAAGTTGAGTACACTTTTACGAAATATAAGAACTTTAGGATCAGGACTTTGTAGACAGAGTAATCTGATAGTTTGGAATCTATTTCTAACGGACCACAAGGCAATTAGATGCGTAATTTTTATAGCTAGGCTTAGGCTTAGCTCTTTCTTGTTTTGTGTAACTTGCCGTTCATAGGCCATTCATTACAAAAAATTGATTAGTGAAAGCTAAGGCATATTTCTTTCATTATTATTTTACTTTTTAAGTATGACACTCTCATACGAGAACTGTTGAGGACTTTTGGTGAAATTATTTTTTAGGCCGAATGACTTTTGGTTAACAATTAACAGCGTCGACTTTTTTTTTTTTTTTAAATTCAAAATTCATTTCAGGCCAAATGACTTAGGTGAGATTAATTTTTACACCGAATCACTTTAGGGCAACCAGTTTTGTGTTTATCACTTAAGGTTTTTGGTTCTAAATAAAGAATGGGGAGAAGCAGGGCAGGGGAGTGCCCTCTCACCCCTATTACTTGTAATGGTAGTGGTCATTAATAAAGTGACAGGAAAACTTGGGTAGGAAACAATGAATGCCATGATGTTTGCAGATGACGTGATGGTATGAGGGGAGAAGGAAGAGAAAGTACAGGAATGAAATTATGACTTTAGGCCTACTGCCGCGTTCTTCGCATGACAAGTCATTGTTACTGTAAACTACAGGATAACAAATGATTGGGAGGATGACGTCACAACAGGCAATGTTTAGATAATGACTGACCGTAATTCAGTTCAGTGATTAATCAATCAAATTACGAATCATAATCTATTAGACGTTATTTTTCACTTTCGTTCTTAGATAATTGTCCAGTCGCTGTTTACCCCAAGAAAAATTTATTGTTCTGTAGTGCAATAAAACATGTTATAAAGTATTAATATAATTAAATAAGAAGATCGTAAAAACCATAGATAGTGCGTACTCGTTTTTTAAATCAAAAGCTTATTTTAAATTTATTTTTGTTTTTATAACGGTTTTCATTATCTCTTGCGAGATTGAACACTTTAGAAGCAGTATTTTCTCGTGTATAACATACCTATTACTACGAATTTATTAATCTATGTAACTTACTTTTGCGTAAAAGTTTTGACGCAGTTAGGTTCGTGGCTCACCCACAACAGTGTTAATTTTATTTGTTTCTTCTTCTTCATCGAGTGCAATGCTCACGACTTGTACTTTATCCATTCAAATCTTGTCTCTAATCTTGATTATGTTTAGTCGCCCTAAAATTCCCGCCGAGTTTTCTCTACATGAGTCATGTCAGATTAAGTTGCATTCAACCATATCATGCAAAAGTCGTTCAAAACATACAAATCAGAAACTAATTTGGAGACAGAAGAATCAGAATGCTATACAGAATCTGACACCTCAAGTTCAGAACTGGACATCCTAAATCTCAGGTTAGACTGCACTTCTCCTAATCATCCCAGATTACATAACGATGCTTCTAAAACGGTCCACGCTTTTTCGCCTGAAGATGTCCCTTGTATAAAACCTCATTCATCGGGTAATAAACATAGAAGGCGACGTTTTTCCAAAACTACATTAAATTCGAAACGTCTTGCGAGACCATCAAGCGTTCAAAGTTTCCGTTTCTCAGAATTGAATGAAACATTTGATCGCAGCTCAAAACAAAAACTAAACATATACGAAACCGCCCAGCCTCAACGACCACCACTCGAAGATCCGAATAACACTTTGTCTTGTACAAACCCTTGCGAGGCTCTTATTCCGAATGAGGTTAGAAACGTTGAACCCAAACCGTCGCACTCCTCAGTAACTCAAAATAACTCCGCGTGCGCAGAATTTATGGAAAGGCAAGTGAAACTGTTCGCCCGGAGAAAAGTGCGGCATATTTATACGATGGCGCACAACACGTACATCGAGAATAACAACAGCGGTACCTGTCAACGTATGAAGAACGTGTCCCCTTACGGTGGTTGTAATAGCGCAATGAAGTCAGCATTCCCTTTCACTGGCACGCCCAGTGGAAACTTGAAGGTGACCCCGAACCAAGTAGTTTTCGAATCCAAGAAGGTCAGCGTGCTTGTAGCGGATCCCATACACACCAAGATAGACGTGAAAAGTCTGGACGGACCCAAACCGGTGACTTCGTTCATGTCCCTGACACAAGGGTCCCGTTCGGTCACCGCTATGCCAGTCGGCGTGGTGGAAAAGAACGATTCAACTCCTACTAGTGCTACCAGTACCAGTAGCGAGTCTGAAGAGGATACAGATACTGTGGCGATATCTTCCGAGCCCATCGACTGGTCACGAGTCCAGCTCCCTGAGAAGAAGGACCTCTACAAACTTCTTCATCATCGGATCATGAACCATGTGAAACCCGACTGCCGAGTGCGTGTCGGGAACAAGGACTTCCTTTGTCATCTACTGGTGCTTCAGTGCTACTCCAAGTATTTCGACCAGATGGATGCGAAGGAGGTCGTGTTGCCGGAGGATGAAGTCACAGCGAGAGCATTCCCTACTATCTACGACTGGATGAAATACCCGGAAACGGACAGTTACAAACTGCTGCGACGTGACAACATCCTGGAGGTATTCAAAGCTGCTAGGTACCTAGGGGTCAAGGAGCTGGAAGATCAGTGTTGGGCTTTCATAGACAGCGAGGACATATTTTCCGAGGACACGGCCTTCCTCCTCTTTATGAACGCGAGGAAGAATGGTAATGCGGACGTGACGTCGATGATGCTACCTCGGATCATGAAGTTCTTCCTTATTCTGGTGAGTTCCAAGAACTTTCTGGATCTCACGGTGGAAGATCTGGTCCAGATCCTTGGATCTAGTTACATCTCGGTCCACTGCGAGATAGAAGTGTTTATGTCGGGGGTCAGGTGGCTCATGCACGATTGGAAGGAGAGGCGACAGCACACGGTCAAGGTAATGCGCTGTGTGCGTTTTGGGCTCGCTAACCCTTGGCAGCTTGTCGATATTCGGCACAACCCAGAGAACCCCGAATTCATCAAAATCCTTGAGTTTCCGGAGGTGCGCCAAATGTTGGACAAAGGAATAAGCTATGCCATAATGAAGAGTAAATGCGGTACTCGAACACAGGACTATACCCACTACAAGGACATCTTAGGGCTAGAGGAACCGACGTCCAGAAACTGGATTGGGGACGATATAACCTATGTAACGTACAAAGAGTTCCTAAAGGCACTGGAGGAATATCGGGGTATCTCTCGCCGTGTGAATGGTCAAGATACCAAGCCTTCAAAACCACAACAGAGGATAGGTTTCGGTCTAGGAGATGACGTCACAGCCGTATCGAGTCAACGCCAGTCGACGAGCTATCAGCCGATACTGAGCGGACTACCTGACTTGAAATACGACCGGACAAGTATTATAGTACAATCATCCAACCCCAGTTATCCACCACAACCGACCACCACGCCGGAACAACCCCATAGTGTATCCTTTGGTCACCATAGTTCCCAAAAAACGCCTCCTCCCTCGGTGGAGCTACCCACGCCTCCTATCCCCACCAGAAAGATGATAAGAGAGTATCACGACAGCCGGAATCTTAGTGAGGTGGAAGAGGAGGTTGATATTCAGAACTACGACAATGACCCTCTGGACAGAAACACAGGGGAGCCACAACCGCGGGACAGCTTAGACATCAGGCAGAAGGAGAAGGTTATAAACGTGTACAACGTCAACATGACGCAACCACCGTCCACAGAGTTTCCACTTAGAGGCGAGTACACTACATCCTTCCCGGACACCGCCAAGACCCTCTATCACTCGCCGCTCCACCCTCAAACGACGCGGCTGAGCACGAGCATCCTTGGCCCTTCCAACAAGAACTACAACGCGGAGGGCTCATTGTTCCTGATGGATCGCGAGTCCGTGTTGGTGTTTGGGGGCATAGACCCTCACTCAGAGTATGGGTTCGGACGGAACACGGGTAAGGACATCTACCGGTACCATCCCGAGACCAACGTCTGGGAACACGTTGGTGAGCTTCCAGAACCGCGGCACCACCACAGCGTTGCCTTCCTTAAAGGGCGCGTCTTTCTCGTCGGAGGGGCGGATCCTCGCGATGACGACGTCCGCGGGAAGTCAGTTGTGGTGAGCACCGTGTGGAGCTTTGAGCCCGTCACCCGCTCGTGGTTCAGCGAGTCGGGGATGATCACGCCGAGGAAGAACTTTGGGCTGGTCGTGAGTAACGGGAAGCTGTACGCTATAGGTGGTCAGGATAGGAAGGGAATGATCCTGGACTCTGTGGAGAGGTTCGATCCTGCGATCGGGTCGTGGGAGGAGGTACGTTCTCTCAAGACAGGCCGCATGGGGGCCGCCGTCGCTAAATTTCACGATGTTATCTGGGTGGTGGGGGGCATGACAGCGTCAAAGAACACGCATCTGTCCAATAAGGTTGAATGCTATGACATGAGGCAGAACCTTTGGCTGACCCACAAAGACATCAGGTTCCCCAGGGTGTTTGGGAAGCTCTTCCCGATGAACGACACTTTGTATCTGATCGGAGGAGCCGGGCGTCTCTCTGAAAAAGACAGGACGACGACTAGCGTCAGCGCCATCGACGTGTGGGACGACCACGACAAGGAGTGGAAGCTCTATTCCGAGATGGCCATCCCCCGACATGGTCACGCTGTAGCTTACGTGGGGACCCAGATCATGATCCTTGGGGGTGTGACCACAGTGTACATGAGGGCCCTCAACAACGTGGAGTGTTTCTGCTGCCAGAGGGGTACTTGGATCCGAGGGGTCACGAACCTGCCCACCACACTGTCAGGACACGGGGCCATCACACTTCCCCCTGCCAGCTACATGTGATACTTCTACAAATAATATGTTGTGTCCTGTGATTTTGTCAAGTTGGCATTAAAAGAATGTGTATAAACAAATATAGCCTACTTTAATCTACCTTAGTAAAACTTGTTTTGTAAAACAAAGTGGGTAGACTTTATGAAATGGGGTGTTTGAAGCAGGGTTTAACAGCTGATTATTGATATTGAGGCTTAAGGTATCGTTAATATAAAGAAAGTTGTATAGAATAAAACCAGTTTGCTCAAAGTTGATTTGCTATTTCATCTAAAAACATCCATAAAGTTGGACCGTCTCTATAGATGAGAGTGGGAACATTTTTTAATTATTCTGTTCTGGAAAACAAAAAGGTTTTCACTTCAGTTAAATTATCCTGAGGAAGTTAACTCCAGCATTATCAAATGAACTACAAAAAAGCATTGACGGCTATTACAGTTCTTTCCTCATACATATTTGACTAAATTGCTTGGTGTCGCAACCGTTGAGTCAGATATGTTAAGGAATACATCTCTCCTCCAGCAGTCGATCAGTTGAAAATCAATAAAATAATTTAAAGGTTGGCCTGATTATTTACAAACACCCCACCACACTGTATTTAATCTGTATGAACAGCCTGTAGGTGCCACCTCACCTAATTCAGCTTGTTACTCGATTAGTAAAACTGTGTTCTAGCGTTACTCTGTACCATAGTACTTTAGCCTATAGGTTCTTTACCGGACACGAATTTCGTTGTCATTGCCTACTAGTTTTAAGGCTACTAATACTCGCCTTAAGGTGCGGCAGAAGGGAGCACGGGTAATTTTACAATTTTTATATAATTGCAATCATTTGGCCAAAATAAATCAAATATTTCTCCAGTAGCAACGTAGAGTTTAGTTTTCTGCACATGCTGATATCAACAGATCTTGAATGTGCATCGAGGGTGTCCTGGAATTTTGTCAAAACCTTTTCAATAAAGAGAACAAGTTTTGACAAAAATCCAGGACATCCTTGACAGATATTCAAGATCTGTTGATATTAGCACGTGCAGAAAACTAAACTCTACGTTGCTACTGGAGAAATATTTGATTTATTTTGGCCAAATGATTGCAATTATATAAAAATTGTAAAAATACTTTCACTCCCTTCTGCCGCACCTTAAGAAGGTTAGGTAATGTTTCTAAGTTGATCACTTGATAAAGCCTGATGATTTTAACAGTTTAGACTTGTTAGATTTCCAACACACAATGATGGTGAATCTCAAAACAAGTAACACTTTCAACTTAAAAAAAATCATCATTTACAAATAGCTTTAAAAATAAAGTTGTCCAAAACGTTGATTCAAGGTCCAATTATCGCCTCAAATCTTACCATTTTCCCGGCGGAGACCCCCAACCCCCTTTTAGCTGGGTGGTATTCCGGTGATCCTAACGTTACCCTTGTCACAATGTCATTTGCAAATTTTTCTAATTTCAAATATATTTGGTGACGCCCCTGATTGAATTTATTATAGCTAATAATTTTTTTTATGACTTGCCAGGATATAAATGTTGAAGAAACAACATCCCCCTCACAATAGCTCTGCCCTAAAAAGGAAAATGAGGAAGGTGTGAAATAATTGTCGAGAGCACTATATTTTATTATGTACAAGTCTTCAATATTTTTATTGTTTGTTGAATCAGCTTGGGGTTTAGAAACAGAACAGTTGTACAATAACAGTGCAATAATTCTTGCAAAATAAACAAGAGTATAGGAACAGTGAGTTAGTATGCAATCAACAAATTACAAAAATAAAGAACGGGATGGACACAAAAACTACTCAACTACTTGATTTTAAACTGAAACGGTGACACACATTCACCAATGGCATGCACAATAATTCATGAAATAGCTAACTTGTGGGAAAAGTTATCGAAAATTAACTAAATTCATTCTTAAAAGAAAAAAAACCCACTCAAATATCAATGTTAATTGATTGTTGAGACTTAGCATGATAAAGCAGTAAAAAAAGGTTAGTGTCACAATATTTTTGATTTATTAACGGCTCCATCCATTTCTAAAAGTAATCAGAATTAAAACAATATTTTTTCTTTTTCAACTAGTTGTGATAGTTATTTTACAATTAAAACTTATTTGTAATAAAGCACCGGGCTAAATGATTTAAAGGTGGAAACGTGCACTTTTTTTCCCCATGCTGGAGTCGCAAATCGTTACAAAAAAAAACCCATTTTGAAACCAGCTTTCACCATCACTAACAGTATATACTTTCTATTTGACGAAGCGGTTAGAACCTATTTAGCTAAAACTGCCCATGGCAGTCAAAACTGGTTTTTAAAATGTGCTTTCAGCTCTCGATGATATAAACAATTTCCACTTCACTTAAACAATTACAAGTTAATAAATTGTAGAGAATGAAATCACTCTTATTGTTTAAGTGATTGAAAATAAGTTTTCTGTTCTCCCATAAAACATCGAGCTTACTTATTTTATAGTGATTCAATGATCATACCTTTTTCATTAAAATTTTCATCCCTGGAATTGAAACAATATAAAAAAAGTAAAACTTTTGCGAACAAACAATAGGTTAATCTCGTTGAATATTGCCAAGTCTACAGTCACGCAATATTCCTCCATGAAAGATTTCAGTGTAAAACCAAGTGTTACAATGTAAGTTCTATTGTGGGTTAAACTTTGTGCACATAATTATCTTACTAACAATAATAATTAAAACTTATCACGTTGGCAGTGAGAACAATATGTTTAAAAAATTTATTTTTCTTGTCAACTACATAGCACATATATATATTTTATTTAATAATAACTGATTCTTCTTTTTACGATAAAACAAGAAGTTCACGAGTTGGTGACAATCAAATAATTGTGAAAGTGTGAGGAAGAGATCCGACCAAAGAAAGTGACATGAGCTTTGAAAACCGTTTCTTTCATACGTTTTTCAAACAAATTTACAAGTTTTTGTTGGAGTCGTTATTCTGGAATTAAATCATTTTTAGAGCTTTCTTGTGAAATTTTGCGATACAACTGTTGGAAAATAGTATAAAACATTCAACTAGGTGAAAAATGACAATCTGTACATGAAATCGGACCAGGAAACCTCGGCTTTGCATACCAATGATCTTAACAATGAACCATTCTAGTGCGCAAAGCCAAAGACCCCGGGTTCAATTCCTGTGCCAAGGTTGTAATTTTTCACTTAATTCAGCTATCAGTACAGAGCCTGTGGATAACCATATTGTATCAGTTTGTGATAGACACACGAATTAATAGTAAAAATCACTTTACTAAATGTAGCAAATCAATTTTTATAACGTCTAGTACTTTTTAGTAAATGCTTAATTTTTATGATTAGAAATACTCTTCCAATGAGATTTTGTTTGTCAATTTAACACAGGTTTTAAAGTTATATTACATTTTATCGCCTATCTTCTAAATATTATAAGGGACAGTGCCATAAAATTAACTCTGTCCTCTAGTCCAGCGGTTCCTAAACTTTACTGATACAGGACCCACCTTAAAATTAAAGTTTAAAAAATTTCCGCCGCCTGCCTATTATGTATATATAGCCTTCTGTATAATCGAGCTTTATCATGTCGAGAAAGGTGAACTTTGGTTCAAAGTATGTACACGAAAAGACTGTGATTGGTAATCCTAATGTGAAAGTGGAATAATCATAAAACAAATAATTATTTTTTAGTACAAGGAAAAATACATTTATTGATGTATAACAAAAACTAAAATTTTCAAATAAGAGTGAAAGGGTTTTAAATTGAAATGACAGAGCGTGGACACAGACACCATCTGATGGGGAAGTGCATCCAGCGCACAGAGTAACTGATATTAGACAGAGATGAGAATATGGAGCTGACTGTTTAATAAAACCCTGTATTTTCATGTAACTAGTTGTTTATTTTATATTTTTTCATCTTTTTTTTCTCCTTTAAAGTAGTAGCATGTGTTTGTTATATTTTTATAACATACAAAATTATCAATATATTTTTGTAGACCTGACAGGTCATTCCGCGACCCACCTGTGGGTTGCGACCCATAGTTTTGGAACCGCTGCTCTAGTCAATAAAATATTTACAAACAAAACTCTGCCTTTGAAATGAAAAAAACTTTTATATTTCACAGCCTATTCAAAACTAACCGAGTAAAATTGCTTTAAACACTAATGTAAACATACCAAAATATTTGAACAAATGCTCAACATTTTAATGATTTCAGCTCAAATGCTAGGAGGGGGAGGGGGGGGGGG
>CABFOW010002014.1:103056-118186 GCA_902141385.1 Timema californicum
GCACCGCGTCTTACTACCCGTTCGGGTTATACGCACTTACGCTAATGTGTAATGGTAGGGTGATTGTGAGATGAAATGGAGGACCTACAGTTTAACGTGGGATCCGAACCACGGTGGAGGCCTGGCATTCCTCACATTCACAAGATGTCTTGTCAGAGGGGAAGGAAGGGTTTGGTAATCAGATAAATCTTTGCCGGGACCGGGGATTGAACCCCGGCCGCCAGCATAGAAGTCTGACACCTTACCCCTAGACCGCCAGGTCACGACTTGAATAAAAAAAAACCTGACAGAGGCCATAGGCTGGAAACAGTAATAGATGTAAAATATTTTTAACAAAGGTATGTTCCATCATCGTACACACAAATATAACTGTCACTGGGCACCTTTATACCAAATAGTGTCCGGTTATAGTTTTATTTTTTTTAAAACACAGATTTAAAGTGACAATATTTACCAACTGTTAAATAATTATTTTTTTTTGCTTATTTTCACCCCAAACCGACTTCATTATTATAATTATTATTATTATTTTGCGTTTCATAATAGGAACGGTTTATAAGCACTTCACTGGACTCGAGTGTTCCCACCGCTTGTAAGCGGGTGACTATGTTTGTATACTTCGTATGTTGTACAGTAAGATCAAAAGATGTAGAGACAAAAAAATTAAGTTTACAAAAAATATTTATTTTTACAATTAAATAAACAATTTTTTTTATATTCATTTGTCTAAATAGCTAAAAGAATTGTCTTTACAAGACTACTTTATAACTTAATTGAAATAACGATATAACACAATCTTGATGGTAAATCTACACACAGAGACTATTTATCGTATAACAAATTTAACTCTATAGTAGTAATAATAATTTTGTTGTAATGAATTATCAATTTTAAGTATTTGTGCTTTTGAGCAAATACTTTTAAATAATCTATGTATTTAATTTTGTGATGTAAAAAAAAGGATGATTTTATTAAAAATGTAAAGCTAACACTTTAAATAAAAGAAATTGCTCTTAAGTTTCATCATTTTAAGCTTTGTTATTTTAAGTGTTAGCAGCACACACAAGCGAGATAACTTAAGTAATCACATTTTTAATAATATTAAATAATCAAACACTTGAACCACTTTTAAAAGGTATTTTTTTCATAACAAACATTTTAAAAAAAAACTCTTTTCAGTCTCACAGCATTTGATGGTGCAACAACAGAGCATGGCAAGATGAGACAATATTGTTCAACTGTTTTAGTTAATTAATTAATATCTTGACACTTTCCTGGCTGGATTTATTTTTATATCTTTAGAAGTTTAAAAAAACAAAAAAAAAAACGTGTAGCGGTATGGTCATTCCTTTCTATGTCATCGATCGCCGTAAATTGTGGATTGTCAGTATTTCTGTAAATATAGAGTTGGTATCATTTAAAACCGCAGAAAAATACATCTGTCTTTTGTCCTTTCATAATCTACAGCAAAGAGATCTGTATTATCATGTCAAAACTGTTTATAATGTGATGTTGTATATCTTTCGACACATACAGGATACTTTTAACACAAACTCTCAGTGCATAGCAATAAACTGCATTTGCACACTGTTGTGTGTGTGAACCGCAGTAAGGGCAACGATATCAAACAATTGTATAAATGGAAGTCGTCTCTCCCTGTAGACGTTGATAGCGCTCCCGCCTTGTTTTCAGACTTTGATTCTGTGCGTAGTCTTATTATATTCTACCAACGTGGAACGGTCAATATCGTGCAAGTCTAGGAACATCATAAAAAAAAACCAACCAAAGAGATTTCTAATGTTGTCAACCTTGAGTTATTTCCTTTTCATAAACAAATACAAATTTCTAGTCGAATGTTGGATGTAAGGTTATTTTTTAACCACGGCATGAAGATGTTTTGCCGAATTGTTGCCAGCCATGCACATGGCTCATTTCAAGTTACTTTGAATTTTTTCAAAATATAAATTAAGACTATTCATTTAATCTCGACGAATCATAAGAAAGAAAGAAAAAAAGTTGACAACTTTGGAGACATTTGATTACAATCATTAAAAGCAACCCAACGAGTGTAGTGTGACAATTTGAGAGACAACGCAGCCCTAAGACAATGTGATACTTGATGCAACATTGTCTTATAAGAGGTACATAAAGAAAATATTGGTTACCATACCGATATGTGACTCTCTTTAATGAATGACATTCTTTGAGGGACACTATAAGAGTCATTTTCTGTATAAACATTCAAAACTTATTTAAAACATCACAATATATTTCAAAATGTGTATTTGACACGCAAGAACAATATCCACATAAATGGCAATCATTTCTTTTATTAGAGACAAAAAAATGTATTCTATTTCTCCAACCCCACCCTTACCCCAACATAAAAAGGTCCCTCAAAGAATAAGCTCGTAAAATATTATACAAAATACCATTATCAAATAAGATACTATTATAAATGTACAAACTTGTCATGTCATTAATTTTTATTGCCAAGAGATTCAATCATGTTGTGAGTTCAGGTTAAGTCATGATGCACTCGAGCGACAAACCCAACAAGTTACCAGCACAAACCACCAGTAGACTTGCGAATAAAATAAAATACAGTAGGTATGTTAAAAGTTTAAAAAAAAATGAATAATATGATAAATCATTAATCAGAAGTCTATCACAATGTGGCTGGCTTGTAAGGAGTTGAACTCCATTACCTATCAAATTGGTTGGGGTGGATGGAAAGTAAATTACAATAATTAGCTTGCTTATGAAAAATAACAAAAATCACTAAAGGAAACAAACGTTTCCGCAGATAACTCATCGGGTTCCCAAGTTGTGTGAATTTGTTAAGAGATTTCACACACTCCTTTAAAACAATGGCATAATTTAATATCTCAACACGAGATATTGGTCACCAGGGTTGTGTACTGAACAAACACAACAACAACAAAAAAAGTACAAACGTTTCGATGTAAGTTTAGCAAGCAGTTCCCAAACATTTTTTTTTTATTTATTTCAATAATAATTTACAATTAATATGTGCAGCCATTCTCCCAAAACTTGGGCGCTCTCCTCGCAACATTTGATCGATGCGGCCAGACACCTCGGAAAACACACACAGAAGTGAACTTTGAAAAATAAATCGCTTCCCCTTTGGATGAAAAAAGTGTCGCCAATAAACAAGGTGACATTTTCCATGTTCAAATTAAATATTTCATAAAGTAAAAGTTTTTAAAAAAAATTAGGACAAAAATAGGTTAAAAATAGAGGGTCTTGTTAGCAATACTATGGATTTATATAATGTATTTTGTATATTTATTTATTTATATATATATATATATATATATACTTTTGTACAAACATTTTCAGTGGCAGCACCAATACAAGTTAATTGCTTTAAAACTATGTTCCCTAGTTCAAAAGACACAAACTATCACAGAGCGCTATCAGTTCAATTTTATTCGGGAACTGCTTATCCAAACTACATCAGTTATCATGCCGTTATATCGGTTATTACTTGATTATTTTACTAAGTAAATGTAAATTGACTCCTCTAAAAAACACACACACATGTTTATATAGGTATGGGCAGCGCACAACATAGTGTTACAATACATCCAGGGTTGTGTATGAGAGAGAGAGAGAATCGCATTAGTTACACGCGTGCTCTTTCTAGCACTTTGTATCAAACACACACATTAAAAAATAATAATTTAAGATCAAATAAAATTAAAGTATTCCTTATCTTTTTTTATTACAAAAAGAGAAAGTGTAGGTATATTTAATTTTTATATGAAATTGGATTGTGAACCAACCTTTATATTTTTGTTTTAAAGTAAAACTTTGTCCATTTCTGTGAAAGCTGGAAGTTATATTTTAAATATTTTGTGTATACATGTTGTTTGCTTCCAGGTTTGTGGCATATTTTAAAATAAATTTTCTTTGAGAGTTTTATTTTGTTAATTTTAAAAAAACTTTATAAGACTGAATAATGTTCAAGGCAAGCAAAGAAATTTTAAAATGATATATTTAATGTCTAGTATGTTGTTTTGTTTTAGAAAGAATTATAAATATATAATTCCAGCTAATTATTAAAGACCCAGAATTCAACACAAACTAGGTCCGAGACACATTTGAATGGTAACTAACCGTATGTTTTGTTATATCTGGAATAATGTCTAGGAAAGGTGGGTTGAAACATATAAAAAGAAACAAACGCAATATGGCTTTTACAATGAAAATAAGAACAAAGTTTACACTTACAATGCTGCCACTATAAAAAAAGAGAAAATGGATCGCTACACTCAATCCCTCGAACTTAGGTTTAATTCCATTCGAACTCATTAGGAGGGAGTGGGAAACGCGCAACACAAATTCCTAAACAAGGAAACCAAAAGGGAAATTGTTTAAGAAACAGCTCGTTCCAATATTCCTGTTGATCTTAAACTAAGAAAATATACCAGAAAAAGAAGTTGTTATGAACTATTGTTTTAACAAAGAAGTTTTGTTATTAACTATTGTTTTAACAAGGACTTAAAACAAATAAAAAGAGTATCAGCAGCTGAACTTAGAGAGCGCTCGCTTGAACCTCTCGGCAACCAACTTAGATGAAACTCAATCAAACCTTTCAATACCTAACTTAGAGGAACCCCAAATCTTTCAGCACCTAAACTTAGAGGTGACCCCAAACCTTTCAGTACCTAACTTAAGAGGGAACCCCAAATCTTTCAGCACTTAGACTTAGGGGGAACCCCAAACCTTTCAGCACCTAAACTTAGAGGGAACCCCAAACCTTTCAGTACCTAACTTAGAGGGAACCCCAAATCTTTCAGCACTTAGACTTAGGGGGAGCCCCAAACCTTTCAGCACCTAAACTTAGAGGGAACCACAAACCTTTCAATACCTAACTTAGAGGGAACCCCAAACCTTTCAGCACCTAAACTTAGAGGAGAACCCCAAATCTTTCAGCACCTAAACTTAAAGGGGACCCCAAACCTTTCAGCACCTAAACTTAGAGGTGACCCCAAACCTTTCAGTACCTAACTTAAGAGGTAACCCCAAATCTTTCAGCACTTAGACTTAGGGGGAACCCCAAACCATTCAGCACCTAAACTTAGAGGGAACCCCAAACCTTTCAGCACTTAGACTTAGGGGGAACCCCAAACCTTTCAGCACCTAAACTTAGAGGGAACCCCAAACCTTTCAGTACCTAACTTAGAGGGAACCCCAAATCTTTCAGCACTTAGACTTAGGGGGAGCCCCAAACCTTTCAGCACCTAAACTTAGAGGGAACCACAAACCTTTCAATACCTAACTTAGAGGGAACCCCAAACCTTTCAGCACCTAAACTTAGAGGAGCACCTGAACTTCAGAAATAAAACGAGAACATGTTGGGTGAGAGCTGTGAAGTATTTAGACATGCCGCTATATCCAACTTACAATATGAAAACCCAGGGAGAGAAAAATAACATAAAAATTGTCCTAAGTGAAGGCCGCGAAACGGGAGAGTCCTGCAAAAACTTCTACCAGAAACTGGACAAGGTATCACAAGTTCAGAAACTTTTATGCAAAGCGTTCAAATATTACAATTGCACAATCCATGAATATTTCTTAAGTCATAAAACTTAAAATTTTAATATTTATTTATTTATTACCTCAGGCGAGACCTCCCCAGACAACCACAAATAGAGATTCTAAAATTGTGTTTTATCTAACATAATAACGACAGGATTAAGTAAAGGTCAAACAGACAATGTGAACATTTTCTTTCCAGTTCACAAGATTTTACACATTTAAAGCGGGATAGGATGTAATGTAAGTCAAGGTCTGTATTTTTTAAGTTTTTATAGCAAAAAACTCTTTTTTGCCAAAATAAATCAAATATCGCTCAAGTATTATTATTTTTATTAGTACCGCGTCTTACTACTTGTTCAGGTTTATGCAATCGCTCAAGTAAATAGGAGAGGTTTAGTTCTCTAATTTTAAATAAAGATAAAAAGTCCTTGTTTAAGTCCCACTATGTCCATGACAGATATTCAACAACTTTTTTTTACCATCCGTTCAGGTTATACGCTTATATACTATTGACACCAATGTGTTAGGGATTAAAAAGGTTGAATTTAGAGGAAGTGTACCCACCTTTGCATGAAGGTAAAGTGGAAAACCATTTGTCATGAACCTTAGCTCAGGATCCCATCCTTATCGCATTACTGACTAAACAGTTTTACAAAACCATACTAATTAATTATGATTAAATCTGTCACTAAAAGATAAGTTCGCTTCTATTTGACTAACCAATAAAATACCTTTCTCATGTGAAACCATTAAAACTGCGACAGAAATAAATTGACGGTAAAAAATTAAATTGGTGGTTGACTGTAGCGCCTTCTGTTTATTTTTTATCTACTAAAAAAAAGTAACCCACCGCCCGTTCATTGTAAATCAGAAAAGTAAAAAAAAATCACAGCCGGCAACATCCAAGAGCTAATAGAAATAATCATAACCGAGATATTACATGGTGAGGGTTGGTACATGTGTGTTTTGAACGAAGTCTCGCCCAGGCATCAACTATTACTACTACTACTAATACTACTAATAAAGAGAACAATTCTTTTAAACGTAAATAACTATGTATATACATACAATATATATTTATAATATAACACAATGACAGGTATAAAAAAATTGATCAGCACACATTTTTTAAATGTTATTTTACAAATCATATTTACAAATTATATAAAAAAAAGTTCTAATAAAATCTTTGTGGAGTATTTATAACTCCACAGCCACATAAAGCTACCTAGAGAGAAAAAAAAAAGTAGTGATGAGGGTCACATTAAACAGCTGATTTGTGGTAAAGTAGGCTTTAAAAACTCAACATTTCAAAAAAACTAAGTGATATTTTCATTGTGATAATCATTAGGAGGGTTTTAAACTTTTTATATATACAAGAGGAAAAGAATATGTTGAATCATTTCCAAGGATGTCAAATTCGATTCCTCGATTATTACTGGTATCAAAATAATCGATCTTAATACCAGGATTTTTTTATTTTTAGCCATCAAATACCAGGATTTTAAAGCTATGACATTCAAACAAAATGGAAAGATTCAAAATTTGATTTAGTTTTCTTTGTGACATATTATTTTTAAATTTCTTCCAGAAAATTGTAAACATACTCAACATTTCCTTTGTGTTCTGGTGATAATGCACAAATCAAACATGGATGCATTAAGTTAGTTTTTTTTTTTTGCAAATACATTGCAGTATAGTATATAAATTACATATTTTTAATGAGAGGTAATATGAAGGAAAAGATATTGAAAATGTTAATGTCGAGGAAGCGAAATTGAAAAATCCAGAGGTTAAAATTTAAGAATCAGAACAAACAAAATCCATAATCATAAAATATCTTATTAACTATTATGATTATTTGTAACATTCCAAATCAAGTAAGGAGTTGTACATTTGCCGCAGATGTGTAGATTGCTTGAAGCGGTTTCCGGGGGTGTCTAAATTTGTGTCAGGACTGTACCAGCCATTGGCGGAGCTTTATTCCAAGCCTGGAGGGGAGGTTAAGTTTCAGAGGAGCTGCCAATATTTTTTCACAAAATTCCCTAGATTTAACAGATAAATTCAAGTGAAGTATCGAGGAATGAAATTGTTTAATGTGAGCTCAGTTTACCAATGAGGAAACCCAATGGCTAAATGATTTTAGTAAATTCACTATGTTTATAATAATTACAAAACATAAAAAAAAAGAGGTTGTGAGCTTATGTATTTAGGGTTTAGAACAGAATTAGTTGAACTCGAGGCAATACGTGCAGTGGTTAAACAATTCAATTTTCATAAGAGGGCAGGGGAAAGAGAGAGGATATTAATGTTTAAAGTTAGATTTCCCAATGATTCGTTAAGTTTATTTTTATGAAATTCCTAGCGTCCCTCCTGTTAACATATACCCGTGTACTATGTGTCCTGGCCATCTTTTCTCTGGTGAGAATGATAGTGCATTTTCTTCAAAACTACTCTAGCCACAATTTTTGTTGCAGGTTTAGAACCACCATGAGCAAGGTCAACAAGCCCAACGACACCCCAAATCCGGAAACCACTTTTTAGCAATCTGTGCGTGTATCATACTATAAATCAACTTCTGTATTTTTATAATCATCTTTACATTTATAAAGGATGTAAAAAAACTTTTTTGAGACTTTCAAACATATTTTTTTTGCCCACTTAACAAGTAAACAACCATTCTGCCAAAAAAAACAACTAAAATGTGGTAAAAAAAACAAAAAGCCTTTTCTTTCAATTGTTACATTTTTATTCAGTATGTCAATATCTAGATATTAATTTTTTTCCAGATATTCGTTTTTAATCAGGTCCTATTGAATCCAGACAATGAAAGCTTTTATTTAGCCATAAATTTATAACTTCAAGCTAAAATTTTGTATGATAAAAATTCAAATTTTTTAAGCTCGCACACCAGTTGTAAGTGAAAATAAGGATTTTTTTTATTTTGGAAATGTTATATTTACCATGAAACCAGACAGTGACGATGAAAACCAGAATAAAGTGGTATGGCACTCAACGTATTCGGGGAACTTTGCCTTGTTTGTACTTTTTTTTTTCAAGAAAACTTCACCACAACAGAGCCTGTAGTTAAAGTATTAAAAAAAAAAAGAATGATATTGTATTTTGAGATGCAACAACCACACATTTACTTAAGAACATTTTGGCACAGGAAAAATCAAAAACGTTTTAGATTCAATAAATGGTTTTAAGTTTTTAAAAATATGTAATGTTCTAAAAGATAATACTGAACCAATCTTTACATAATAAAAAAAAAAGTAATGCAAGCCTACAATTATAAAATATATCTAGAAATATTCAAACGCGCACATATACAACTCTCACATTAAAAAATAATCTATCAAAGCACTTTAACTTTCATTCAAAGCTTGTAGCAATGACAATATATAAGAAAAATATTTGTTTTTTGTTGTTTTTTTGTTATTGCACTAAATGGATCAAATCAACGTAAGATATATCAACTAGAGGGTCGCAAGATGCCTCTAACCCAAAGTAAGAATATTTTACAAAATTGTACAACGTTTATAATTAACTAAAGCTGCCAGCTAGAAATAGTAACACAAATATAATTTATTTATCAACCTCTTTTGAAGAAATACAAATAGCTTCATTGTGTGGAGGACTCCAAATAATAATAGTAATAATAATAATAATACAATTTGTAATCAATTTTAAATATTTACTGTCATATAGAACATTTATTGTATAAGTTCTATGTTTATAAAAACTAAATTAATAAACCTCTAATTTTAAATAAGATTTTATTTTATATTATATATCACCGTCTATATCATTCATACAAACCATACAACTTGCATTATTTTAGATTTTTTAATTGCACAATATTTCGTATTTTAAAAGAACTGCTTGTCGAGTGGCCTCAGGTCGGGTGTGACAGAACTGTGCCTTCTCTCGATATGAGAGACACACATGTGGAGTCCCAAGCGGAAGGGAAAAGTATTTTCTGCAAATCTCACCCCTCTTCCTTTTTCAATCTATTTTAACACCAATAAAATGTTATTAAGGGAGGACACCACATTCCACCCTTTACACCCAAATATGTTATAATGAATTTGGGATACCAAGCTTGATTTTAAAAATATATAATCTTGATATTTATTTATGACAACTTTTTTAAACGAAACATGTTTATAAAATTTAAAAAAATTGCTTTTAAATGGCAGCAGCATACTTTTTTTTTAAAGAATATTTAATTTGAAGATTAAAATAAATATGTTTTTGAAAATAAACTTGTGATAGTTTGTTATTGATTTGATATATTAAAAAAAAAATTATATTCACAAAAATATCGAATGGGTGTGAGAATTTAGCAATAAACGGATAATTTCCCTCTCAAGATTTACACCGAGTTGTACTTGATAGGTTTCCGCTGACATCTGTGCTGAACCAGGCCTACGATATAAATCTCTTTCAATACCTTATTTTTCTCTATCTCTTACTCTTTATTCTACAACCAATTAGCCGAGCTGCTGACCTTAACATCCCAAATACTAGATATCTGCAAACTACACTCATTGTCGGGTTATTATCCTGCCCCCCCCAACTGCACCTTTCACAAACAACATCCAGACAGAGAATCATCACCAGTCACACAATACAGCAGTCTTATACAAGAAGATCTAATTTGCGGAGGCTAGGACCCTGTTACACTCAAACTTGAGTAGCTATTAAAAGTAGGGAAGCTGATCCTTGAATCAATAAGGAGATTCGAGAAAATATCAGATTCAATTTTTATTTTTTCCAAATTTTGAATTAGAATTTGTTTTTAAAGCTTTAATTCTGCTTATTGTCAATTCAGCCCCAACATAATTATATGAAAAATATAACAACCCAAGTCAATACTACTAATTTAAAACTTAGAATGAATGTATAAGAGTTATAATGAATGTTGTAGACCTCAAAGTTTGTGGGTTCAAACACGGGCAGATTTTTTTTGAGCTACTAAAATCTGTAGCACAACTTTCTTCGAAGCGGAAGTAAAGCCGTTGGTCCCACGTAGATTGTGGTATGTAAAAAGAGTCCCAGAACGTATGTGAGAATAGCTTTCTCGGCAAAATTGGTAGGCCCTTTCGCTCTAACTCATAGAAATTCTCGTGCGCTTATATTGTCAGTCGGTTCAGAAAATACATGTTATTTACTCAAACAGATAAAAATATAATGAATGTTAACATTTAGTTACTATTTTTATATTTTATATTATTCTGTTATTGTCTCCTATGTTCTTGATTTTTTTTTTCCAGGATTCGGATTTAAATTTAAGATTCAGTATTCAAAGG
The DNA here is from genome assembly GCA_902141385.1 of Timema californicum. Taxonomy (NCBI): domain Eukaryota; kingdom Metazoa; phylum Arthropoda; class Insecta; order Phasmatodea; family Timematidae; genus Timema; species Timema californicum. Next base: position 113,940 of record CABFOW010002014.1, read on the forward strand.
TACAATGAAGATTTGGATTAGTAAATTAATAGTCGATCCATCTTTCATTAAATCTTGACATAAAAACTCGCAAATCCTATTAAATACCCCCATAAAGTGCCCCATCTATTGTTTATTGCATTTCGTTTTTATTAGCTTAAAGTTGATTATTTATTCAATTTTATGTTTCCCATTCAATAAAGTTTAGTAATTATATATATAAGAAAAGGGTAAAAAAAAAGCTTTTGGCTGGTAAATGTGGTGCAATGTTCTCACATCTGGGGAAAAGGGCGGGGGATAAGAGGGGACCATCAGACGCACAAGTTGGGCTGAATCGATCAATTTAAAAAAAATTTAAAATCGTATTTTTTTTAATAAATAAAATTGAATAAACACAGATCGATGTGTTTAGTAATGTATTTCTAGAGCCTCGCAAACAAAAAATAAAAAATTTATTTCCGAGATTTTAAAGATAATTGAAACAAAACAAAGTTTGAAATTTATTTGTTTCAAATTAGTCTAAGCTACTAAAACATCTCTCAACTTGTATACATATATTTTTAGTTATTGATTCGTTAGGTTGTCTGTAGGAAAACTGTACACACTTTACTGATTAAAAGTACAGCCACCGTAATCTATTTTTCAGTCAAAACCGAACACTAAGCAGACTATAAAATAAGTGGCTGTAGAGTTTATACATGAGATTTCTGAACAAACAAAACACTACAAAATAATACAAAAATGGCAAGTTATGTCACATCGCAGATTCATCCAGACATCACCTATATTCATTATATCCCCGGATTCTGTTTTTTTTTCTTTTTAAGACTTAAGACCCTGTTAAAGCATCGGCAAGTTTTTGCCCATCAAAAATTATAAGAAACATTTATTTTAAAACAAATCTGATTTTTTTTTTTTATAAATGTACTACATTTTAAAGAGTGTGTGTGTTTTTCAATACAAGATTTTCTTTTCTATTAAAAAATAATCACAATTTTTTTATTTAAACACACTGGCGTATGTTTCGATCAATAAGGGTAGACCATTTACTTTTAGGTACAGTACTAACGTTCCTCTAGATATTATTTTCCTCCTGGTACTACTACATATAACACATTTAAAAATAATCAACCGTTCTAGACGTAGTTCAACGCTCGTCAATAAAAGAGATCAAACCGATAACAAAGAGTTAAAAGTAGTATTTGAAACATTCCTCACATTCATAATTGTTTGTGTAGGTACTTAGAAAAAAAAAAATAACGCACGTGTCATATTGTGCTTTCGAAAAATAACGAGCCGAGGAAAAGTGGCCGCAACAACCTCGGGGGGTTCCAGCTGATGACGAACATTTTAAAATGCTGCGCAAAGTACAATATCTCACATAAACACCGTTATTTGTGAATCACTTAAAATATATAATATATATTTCTCTACATTACAGTTCTTTAATGAAAAAGTTCCACAAATCACTCTACTTATATAAAAGTATTATAACACATCTTTGTTCCTCACAGTATTCCTAGTTTAATATTAGACATTCTTTATACAATCTCTCGTGTCCTATTTGTACCTATCACATACTAGCGGGCCCCAGGGCAGCAGTTAGTCATTGCGGGGGGATGCCTGCTTGTGGAGGGATCCCAGACTGAGGAGGGGGTGCCTTGAATTCTCCCCCGTTGGCCGGTGCCGGATTCGGGTTGTTGGCAAACTGGGCCTGAGCCACAGCTGCGGCCTGGTGGTTAAATGCCGGCGCGTAGCACTGGGGGAAGTACAGTTCCGGTTTCACCACAGCCGTAGGGGGTATGCCTCTCGCCAAAAGTGCTGCCGAGTTTCTGTCCCCTGCCCCGCCGGTGGCGACCATGATGTTGGGGTTGTGCTTGACCTCGACGGAAGAAGCCGCGCCACCGCGTCTTGACTTAGCAGCGTGCGGGTTCATGTGGTTGTCGATGTGCTTCTTGACCTCCGGCTCGGTGGCAAAGCGCCGGCGGCAGTTGGGCATGGGGCAGCAAAAGGGTCTGTCTCCCTGATGAGTTCGGGTGTGCTGGTCCAGTATCGCCTTCTGTCTGAAGTCCTTCCCGCACTGCTGGCACTTGTAGGGTTTCTCGCCCGTATGGATGCGCAGGTGTTGATTGAGGATCGTCCGCTGACGGAAGTTACGTCCGCAGTACACGCAGCCATAGGGTTTCTCATTGGTGTGTATCCGCAGGTGCTGCGTCAGGTGGCTCTGTTGACGGAACCGCTTCCCACACTCGGGGCAGGGGTAGGGCCGAGACTCGATGTGGATGCAACCATGTTGAAGCAGTGTCGATTTCTGCTTGAACTCCTTCTGGCAAATGGGACAGCGAACATAGAGAGGCATTCCAGCGGACCGCCCGTGCTGGATCACATCAGGAAGGCATCCCTTACCCCCTGCACCACCTTGTTTCAGATAATTCAGCGCGCCAAGGTTGCCGCCGAATGCGTGGTTCCCACCCTTCCCGTCCTTGAAGTAAGCGGGGTAGTGGTGGGTGCCATCTGGGGAGAAGCCCTCGGTCTGAGTGGACCCATCCTCCCCACCTCCAAACGTCGATGCCGCGTCATCCTTGTCCGGGTTGTCTCCTGGATATGGGACGTCTTGGGGCCAGAGGGTGGGTGTCATCCCGTTCTTGAAGATGAGGTGGGGGCTGACATCTGCGGAACAAACACAAAACTCACTCTAGGTACAAGCCCCACACACACTGCGCCATACACTTTCGCGGCGTCCCTTGATATAGTGTGTCAAATGGGTGGTTCAGAAGTTCTAACAAGTAGCTCGGGAGTGGATAAGAAGCATCATGGAAAACAAATATTTACCAGCTCTAAAAGGAATATTAATTCAAAATGAAACAAAGAAAATTAGAAAATGAATGTGTTACGTCATGGTTTTAGTGCATCAGAGGGAAAACACTTCAATTAGGGAATATAATTATTTTTATTTGCAATAACTTTGATTTATAAAGCAGTAAATACTATTTTGTAAGGTTGCTAGCCTCGTGTTGGCGCAGCGACAAAAGTGGTAGGCGCAGTAATAACAATTAGGCTAGAACTAAAATTATATGTACCACTAAATCAATAAAATTACTCAATGATAGATAATTAAATATTTAGTTAACGAGTTCTGGCCAATAATACAAAGCCACAAACTTTGTGGGTGATGGATAGCCGTACCTGTTTGTTTCAAGGTCGTTCAACTTTTAAAATTGGACTCAAAAACATTTAGATAACAAATTAAAAAGGAAGGGTAAATTTAAAAAGACAATTTTACCTGACACCTTAAATGATACTGACAATTCACTTTTTTATTTAAGGCAATATGTTTGCGAAATATTTTTCATTAGTGAGCAAGAAAATGTGCTAGAATTAGGTGCAACGTTAGATCTCGGCCTGCAATAAAAACCTCTTCCCAAGATGGAAAAATACATTTTACCTGCTCACAAAAATTTTAATTTGGGATTTTTATTAATATTTTAAATTTAGAATTTCAGTCGAACTTCACAAAAAAAATATTAAATTATGTGCGCAGAAGAATACAGAATTTTGAAACATGAGTGATTATTTCCAAATTGTTAGGACGGGTTTAGAAACAAAATACACTCAAAAGCTACTAATTAGGAACAAAACCAAAAAGGGCACAGTACTTAAAGTCTTTTGAAATTACGTTTACTCGTGCCTCCGAACGCCCAGCAAGGGGACGAGACTCTGACTAATACAGATCTTTATGAGCGCGGCCAGCTTCGCGTCGAGAGCGGGCGGTCGAAAGAAAGGAGTAGAGGGGCGCTCGCCTTGGTGTGTGCGGACGTGCTGGTTGAGTATCGCCTTCTGCCGGAAGTGCTTGCCGCACTCAGGGCACTGGTAAGGCTTCTCACCCGAGTGGATGCGCAGGTGCTGGTTCAAGATGGCGCGTTGCCGGAACGTTCTCTCGCAGTACACGCACGCATATGGCTTCTCGTTGGCATGGATCCTCAGGTGCTGCGTCAGGTGGCTCTGCTGGCGAAACCGCTTCCCGCACTCGGGGCAGCCATAGGGCCGCGAGTCCGTGTGAATCCGCTCGTGCTGGAGGAGTGTTGACTTCTGTTTGAAGTCCTTTCCACAAGTGAGACACTTGAACAGGCGCAGATCTCCATTCCCGCCCCCCTTCTTGCCTCCCCCGCCCTGACCCGCAGCCTGCTGCTGCACAATGTCTGGGAGGGAGGCCGCCCTCATCTCCTGCATGGTGCCCCCGCCCCCATATGGGTGCCCATTGGTACCAT
>CABFOW010002015.1:0-49577 GCA_902141385.1 Timema californicum
CTCTAGTCTGGCGTGACGGACTAGCCCCCCCTCCAACCTCTCGGCGCAGCTCTAGCGGCGGGATCGGCAACTATCGTAAACCACTGCGCCAGATATCTGCGCGCGAGCCAGGAGGGGTTTGAGGGGTAGTCACGTCACCGCCACAATAAGTTATATTTTAATGAACAGCCTAATGAAATAGACTGCTACAAATGAATTTGATGTTCAGGTTTCAAGTTTTAGCTTTGAAAAATAATAAATAGAAGTATCTAACTGCCCTGAAAATTTAAGGGGTGGGTGTTGAAATAAAACTAAATGGTTTGTACACTTCCATGTTGAGCCCTTGGTTACACATAATACTGGAAATAAAATGTTTGCAATATAATGTATTTTATTAGTGGTTTAAATATTGAATCGATCAATGACAAACTATGCTAAATCAAGGTTAAGTCAAGTTTAAATATAGTCTTTAAAAACTTACCGGTAATACTTCCATCTTCTTCACGTTTAATTAAGAACAAGGAAAAGTAGTAGACATATAGACCTGGGAGGTTGATCTGTTGACAAACTTTCTAAAAAGGAAAAAATTGCTCAGTTATAAAATTCATCACTAACACCACTATTCCATTAATTTAACAAACCAGGAAATTGTAGAAATGCATTCAATGTTTTAAATGTGATGTAAGTTACCACTTAGTTACTTTTCTGTTTTACTTACAGTGAAAACTAAATACTTAGCTGTAGTTGAAGAGACTTAGTTTAGTAGCTTTTGCGGGTCTTCAAAAACACACAGTTCTATGCTTGTCCGATGATGAATATTAAACTAATTAATATTGATAATTAACATTAATATTTCGTGGTGTTGTTTCAATTGCCAACTTTTTATTTCTAGAGTAACCTTTTATTTAATACTAGGAGTAAGACTGTATGATCAGAGTAGCCACTTGATCTCTTTAATAAATCTCCAGCATAATACTCATTTTTTCTGGCAAAGAAAAATTATTTTTACAATTAAAAAAAATTCAAGTTGTGAGACTTTGAGAAAATAATTCTGTATGAAAATGTTTTGTAAAATGTGTGCTCAACAACAGAGGGTTGAACCGGAACCAGAACCAATAACTAAAATTAACAGTTATATTTAAGGAACTGGAAACCAAAAGGTAAATTGCTTAAGGACCAGAACCAGAAAAAATATATATTTATATTAATAAAGGATCATACCGGTTTTTTAATGTGTTTTTTTATAAAAAATAGTTTATAATCTTTTCATTTTATAGCCTTCTATCTGAAACACAATTAGAATTTGAAAACAAAATTTTCCTTTTTCTCAGGAATTTTTGTGAGATTAGGATATATTTATTTTCCAATGGGATTATAAAACTATCAATGAGCACTTAGTAATAAGCAATAATGAGTTCAGCATTTTGAGGAATGATTATTTGTCATATTGTATAAAGTTTTCTCATTTTACTCTTTAGGCTAAGAGCTTAGGAAGATGTATTTAACGTGGAGTGAAAGCTAACCTGTTTAAGGGTGATTTCTGAGAAATAAGAAACTGCCTAGTTGTACAAGCAGTCTAAGCTAAATACGAAGAAATGTATTTAAGTGTTAATCCTATGAGTTAAACAATTTAAGTGGTTGATGGATAACCAGTTTACATGGAGGGGTAAAGGGGTTAAGGTGGAGCTGCAAATTGTTAATCTTTTCACTCCGCCTTCAAATATCAAGTAAGTAGTCCAAAGTTTGTGTTTGCTTTGTGTAGTCCAGACGTGTTCTTATATATTTAGTAATAATTGATTATTTGAATTATCCAACACCTTAGCTCAGTCGGTAGTGGGTATGTCTATTGAGCTAAGGGTCCCGGGTTCAGTTCCTGGCATAGCCAAATAATTTATCATTGATAAAAGGTGGGTTTACCCTTTCATAGTGATGACTTAACGGTCATTGAATGGATGTTGTGATGTCCTAGTCTTAAGATAGATTATAAGACGTATGAAGCTACGACAGGCCTAGCAATCCGATAGAGGAAAAACTATGGCTTGAATAAAAGAATGGACTTAGGCTATAGGCTGGAAACAGTAATGGTTGTAAAAAATTATTTTAATTATTTGATGGGGTAAAATAAATACTACCCAGTGTAGAATCTCTTTAAATGACAGTAAGTGAGTGAATGACACATCAAGGTTATTACTAGAATGATTCTTAAGGTAAGATAGCTTAAATAAAGTTTATATAATGTAACTCTGCAAGCTAATTTCTTATTTTGGCGTGTGTACAAATTAAGGACTTCAAAAATGTACTAAAGTTTTAAATTAAAAATGATCGAATTGAAATTGAGAATATTGCTGTAGCATTTTAATAGTCTTTTAATGATGCCTACAATAATTTTTATAAATAAAAATAAATGACATACATTATATGGTTTATTTAATTTTTTTAGACAAACTAAAATAATAAAATAGATATACTCAATTTACTTTAGTTATGAAATGTCAAGTAGCTAGTCTGGCTCCATCAAAGTGGCACCAAATAATTTAATTGATTTACTTTTATTCAAATACAAAAATGCATAAAATAAAGATTTGTTAATATATCGATTTGAAAATAAAATGAAACTATTTTCGAAAGCTATGCCTTTTTTTTTCTTCTTAAGAGTTAAAGCAACCAAAAATAAAATAAAATAATTTCCTGTTAAAATGGCACCCAGAATTATAAATAAATTGTGCAATCATCAGTCTTCTAAATCATCAGTATTTTTTATATAAATAGTGTGTACTTATTAGTAAATTATGTTTGATATTATGTCAAATTTACAAATATAATGGTACTAAAACTAGTAGATATAAATGTTTAAGAACCAGAACATAAGAACAGGAACTTTTATTTTTCTAGAACTGGAACCCGAACTTATACATTTTGTTTGGCAAACAGGAACCAAAACTAAGGTTCAACTCCTTGCTTAATGAACTGCCAAATTTTAGTACCTGAGTATTTATTATAGTAAGTAATTTTTAACTAATATCACGCTAGTAGATTATTGGAGTTTCACACAACTATTCAATTTCTACAAACTCAATTGTGTTTTAAATAACTTTAAGTTACTCCAAAATGGCTCTTTGTTAAAAAAAAAAGTGCCATCTCCTGATGTAAGACTGCCACACATCATCAAAGTTACGACCCCTTCCTCTTCCCTCCAAAAAAATAATAATTCAGAGTACAGTCATGGAACTATTCTAAATCTTTAGCGTAGGTTTTTTAAAATTTGTTTATTCCACTTGTGATGTTTGTTCAGCCCTGAGTATAGTGTGGACTAGTTAAGGAGTAGTATGTATACAAATGTGCTACACCCACTGATGGTGGGACCTCATTTGTAAAGGGTTGGGGGGAGATAAATAAAACAATTTAAATAACAAGAAAGCTTGCCCTTCAAGCCAAAAGGTAGTCCATGGATCCTCCCATGACGAATGTTTGAAAATTGGCTGTCCCTAGAAACGATTTGTAGTGGTCCTCACCTGGAAATATGTTGAAAATTATACTCTCTTTAAGTTAATTGAAGTGGTCCTCCCACAAAATTTCTGAAATTTGGATACTCTCAAAAAATATTTATAGAATTCCTTGCCTAAACATTTCTGAAATTTGTATGCCCCTAGAAGATAAAGTGGTCCTCACCTGAATATTGTTTTGAAATTTAAATGTCTCTGGAAGCTACTTGGAAAATGGATGCCTCTAGAAAATGTTTGAAATGGCCTTCCCCTTGTAATTTTGGAAACTAGATGCCTCTAGAAAACTATATGGGGTTTGATGCAAAGCCATCTCTCAGATTCAGTCGAGAACACCAAAGGAAAGTGAAATAAATTTAGAGGGGGCACCGTTCCGATACATAAAACCATAGTAGGGTTCCAGTAGAAATAAGATTTTATTAAATATAAACATATTTTTTATGGCTGATATTGATATTATTTTACTATATTATTGTTATTTTATGGATAGTGGCACAATCTATCAAAGTGACAGTTGAAAATCCCATGACTTGACATATATAGCCTATATATATATTTATTTATTTAGCACCGTATCTTACCATACATTCAGGATGTGCGCTTATAAATGTATTGACATTTTTTTATTAAATGTTTTAGTTGTAAAGTGTCTTCCTATTTGAATCAGACAGTATGTGTGCATAGTAACTGCTAGACAAGATAAAACTAATAACTAGACAAGATAAGTTGACAGTTATGTTCATGCTAAAAATTTCAAGTAGTGGGATTTTCTGGAAATATAAATACCAAGTCAAGTTTACGAATTCACATAGCCAAGATATGAGACACTTTTGAATAATGGCTTTTAATATTTTCAAACTACTGACAAACAGCAATAATAAGTATTTTTCCCAGGTATTTTCCCGATGCTCCAATTTAAAGCAAAATCCCTGGTTTTCCAAATTAGTCGCATCCTGATTATGTATATAAGAATGTAAAGTAAAATAAAGTTGTGGAACACTCCTTACATCTTTTTTATTTGTGAAAGAAACACTATTTATAAACTAATGTGAATAGAAAAAACCAACCACAATTTAATTTCTATTTGGATTTAAGGTTGAAATATATACTATAATTTCTCTTTGGATTTGATTTGATGATATAGTTGGACAGAAAACAAACAAATACATTATTCAATAGTACATATTTTATAGAATAATCACTATTCAAGTGATCTAAAATAGAATCTTTGAAAAAAACATTAGTTTTAACGTAAATGTTAAGTTCCTTAAAGACATAGCTTTATGGTAATAGCCTTAACCCTTTCCTGAAAAATATGATATAGTAAAAAAAACTATTCAAATTGAAAGAATGGTTATCTAATTATAAGTTAACATACATTGTTTCAGAAATTCTCCTTTTGTGTGTTATGAATATATAATTTTTACAGGCTGTAAAGAAAAAATTATCTAGACTATAGCTCTGTGAGTACTCGAATTTCGAACTTCGCACCAAGCACGTTATTCAAGCTCATCATTCAAGCTTGAGATCGAAAGTTTTGTAAGCTTGTCATTTTTGAGCTTCCACTTGATGTATTTGATAATCAAATTTTAAAACATAATAGTAAGCATAGGCTATTTAATTTAGAAAATATCGGCATTTTATTTAGTTACTCAACAAATTGTTAAAATTAATGTCAATTTTCACATTAATAACATAATAGAGCTGTAAAACTACTTTTGACTGGTAAATTTATTCAATATTGTCGTAATCGATTATTAAAAAATTAATGATACTTTTCACTATTTTTACCGGGCCCATTTTTAAAATCATAAGTTCTGTTAAGCTTAAAGTTTAATAGCAAGGATATATAACTATATTGAATGTTTGCGAACTTAAAGATATTTAAAACTCATATTAATTAATACGTCTAAATACAAAACAAGCAATAGTTTAGTTACTATTTAGTTAGAGAGTTATGTTGGTTAAATTGTCTAAAATCAATATTGATCTTACTTATTGCAATAAATATTTTACCAAACTTACCAGATTTAAATTGAAAAAGCATTTATTATTTCATTCTATTTTTAATTTTAAAATCAACTTTTATTGGCATTAAAAATTGAGTTTAAATAAATTTCCCACTAAGATAAGTTTCTAGTGAGAGCCCATATAATGCGCATGTGCAGATGCACATTGAGGAATGGAATTGGAACAGAACAAGTGGTCATGCACGAATACATGATGACGAATACATGCTGGCGATACTGTTCTTACGTTCATGTGTCCCAAGGTTGGGATATCAGTTGTTTTACTGCGCACTTGATATCACATGGCTAAGTGATGATCCGATTATATGCCTAGCCCACTGTAGGATTTACTTATTAGTTCTTTTCTTTTTGTTTATAATGGTTAAAATTAATAAATTTCAATGTTCATATAGGATTTATTTAATTAATTACGCTTTGAATATTTTTAATTCAACATTAAAGAGACATAGTTCTCACTTGTTTAACCAACTGACACGGAGAACCAGAGTACGCGTTCAAATTAAGCAGAAGATGCTCCAGCCCCTTATATATATATATATATATATATATATATATGACCTACCCCTTGCAGCTTGGACCCCTTGTCTTTAGTGTTAAAACCAACCATTAGGAGAGTTTTTGGCAGTCTGATGTTGTAAAGGCTAGCTTCCTATTGGATAAAAGGTGGCCAACTCATCCCCACAGTTTTAAATAGAACGGAATAAGTTTTTAAATAAAGAAGGTTTAAAATGTAATATATTTGAATTTACTTCTGAAAATTCCTTATGGGCTTAAAATTTAGTAAAATAAATAATAATTAATGAAAGTGGTTTTAATAATGAAGATATAGCTTGAATTTAAAGTCTTGTACTGAAATTAAAATTGTCCAAATTTGCCTGGTCATCCATAGATAAAGTATTAAAAGGAAAATTTACATACAGTTCCTCAAAGAAAAATAAACTTCATCCATGACTTTTTAAATAAACGAGAGGAGACCAAAACAGTATCATTACAACACTAAGGAATAATAAACAAAATATGAAACACTTCAAATTTCTGTTTTATGTTTCTTACATTTTCTTGGGTAAATTAAGTTAATAAAGAATATTTTGGGGAAATATTAGCTTATTAAAACATTAATTTTATAAACTTTTTTTTTTACAATACTGTGTAGATACACTGTATGGTAATGTAAAGTAAGTGATAGTGAAGGAAGCCAACCTGAAAGGATAGTTAGGTCAGACTTATATATAAACAAACACATTTCCTTATTTCTTCTTACACTTTTACACTTCCACTTCTTCAAACTTCTAAAGTTGCACACTGTTCTAAATTTTCGGAAATATTTATTTTTCGTTCGAAGAGACATTAATGATTAATAGTTCCAAAAATTCAAAACAGTGTGCAAATGTGGATATTTCGAAGAAGTGGGAAGTGTGAAAAGTATAGGAAGAAATTATGAGAGGAGTTCCAAGTCATCATGCACTTATTCATTTTGCTAACTTTAAAAAAAAAATGTTGGTGTAATTTTAATACCCTCAAAGGCATGAGTGTTGAAACCATTTTAATTATTTTTTCTATTATATTTTTATTTGAATGTTGTTCTTATTTTTCAAAAGTATTTACTATTTATAAAAATGAGTGTCATTCATATTTTAAAAACGGTTTTAATATATTTTTTAAATCTCAAATCTTAAAGATGTGATATTTACATTAAAAATAAACAAATATATACTCTTAACATTTTAAAATTATTAAAGCTCTGCGAGTACTCGTATTTCAATCTCGATCTAGAGTGTGTCACTTAAGCTTGAGATCGAGAGTTTTGTAGGCTCGTCATTTTCGAGCTTCCATTTGATGTACTTAATAATCAAGTTTTAAAAAGCAATAGTAAGCATAGTCTATTTAATTGCGATAATATCAGCATTTTCACTTATAAATCATTCGGTTATTTAACAAATTGTTAAAAATAGATTTCAATTTTCATATTAATAACATAATAGAGCTTTAAAACCACTTTCAACCGGTAAACTTATTAATATTTTCGTCCAGTTTGAAATATACTTAAGTGAAGTTTACTTGTATTGCCATGACAAAGCAATGAAAATAAAAATAGCTAAGAAGATAACTAAATAATTGAATGATTCTTTTTACTATTTTTACCGGGTCTCTTTCTAAATTAATAATTTATGTTAAATTAAAAGCATAATATCAAAAATATATTACATTAAATGTTTTCAAACTTAAGATATTTAAAATTCGTATTAATTAATATGTTTAGCTACAAAACTAGCTTTAGTTTAGTTATTATTTAGTTGTATAATTAAGTTGGTTAACCTGTTTAAAATCAATGTTGCTCTTATTTATTGCAAAACATATTTTACCATACTTATCACATTTATATTAAAAAACCACTTACTATTTCATATGGTTTTTATTTTTATAGTATGAGTGTCACTTTTATAAGCATTAAAAATTAAATTTAAGTAAATTTCTCAATAAAATAATGTCTAACGAGAGCATATACAATGCGCATGTTCAACTCCGCATAGAGGAACGGGAATGGAACAAAAGGCATGATCTAGTACGAATACACTAAGGAATAACAAATGAAATAGTAAACACTTCTAATTGTTTATGATTCTTATGTTTTCTTATACAGTAAATTAAGTTACTGAAGCATATTTTGGGGAAATATTAGCTTATTAAAATGACAATTGTATTAAATTTTAATCAAGACAGTTTAGAAACACTCTACAATAATGTAAAGTGATAGTGAAGGAAGCCAACTTGAAAGGATAGTTAGATTAGGCCTAGATATAAACAAACATATTTCTCTGTTTCTTCTTACACTTTTACACTTCCCACTTTATCAAACTTCCACAGTTGAACAGTGTTTTGAATTATCAGAAATATTTATTTTTCCCATGAAAAGACATTAATGAAAAAGTAATAATCACGAAAATTCAAACTAATGTGCAACTGTGGAAGTTTTAAAGAAGTGGAAAGTGTAAAAGTTTAAGAAGGCATGAAAAGAGAAGTGTGTTTGTTCTCATCTAGGCCTAATCTAGCTATCCTTTCAGGTTGGCTTCCTTCATTATCACTTACTTTTTACATCACTGTACAGTGTTTATACACTATCTTAATATACAGTCCAAGCCATCATGCAATTATGCATTTTATTAACTTTATTAATTATTAGTGTAATTTTAATTTCCTTAAAGACATGAGTTGAAACCATTTTAATTATTTGTTTTTTTATTAGTTTTTATTTGAGTGTTGTTCTTATTTTTAAATTGTGCTTTTAGGTGTTATTTCTAATTTAAAAACCAATATTTATGTAATTTAACTTTTTTTTTTTCAAAAGTACTTTTACTATTTATAAAAATGAGTGTCATTCATATTTTAAGAACATGTATTTTAATATACTTTTTAACATTTTAAAATTATGAATAGACCTATACTTGAACTCGACTCGAACTCTGGAGCTTTTTGAAATATTCGACTCGAGTTCGACTCAAATGAAAAAACCCAAGCTCACAGACCCCTAACATTTATGAATATACTTGAACTTGTCTCAAACTTGGGAGCTTTTAGAAATAATCAACTCAAATGAAAAAACCCAAGCTTGCAGACCACTACTCTAGACATGATTATTTAGGGGAGGTTAATCAACTTACAGGTAGAAAGAGATCCAACTTTTATCAACGTGCTAGTAATAAACTGGTGCACCAGTGAAAGAATGTATCATTACACCAGAAATTATTAAGAAATTGTGTTAAGGTTTCATCATCTAGTTTTAGATAACAATATAATGTTATGTAAGCATGCATAAATATAATACTATGTATGCCTTAACCTTATGGACTATTCTTGTACAATGTATTCAACTTATTGGAGATAATTTGAAAAATAAATTTTTAAATGAGTAATTATGGTTATTGTTTATGGTATTTATACACTTAGGCCAAAATAATAATAGTTAAACAAAGGGTTTATAAAATGCCACATACCTCTAAAATTTGGACTGATCTTTCAGTAGTCAACACATTGAGTGATACTTTATATCCATTCATGAGGTAGACATCTAATGGAACCTGCCGACTTTTCTCACAACTGGTCTCTTGCTGAGCTGACAGCAAAAAACCATTTAATATATCTGTATTCACAAGTTGTGAATCTTGACCAACTACAACAAACATGAAATTCAGTAAGAAGAGTCAGTTAGAAAACATATTAAGGCTACTTATTTACAAAACCTATAGTGGTACATAGAAAAACTGTTTATCGGTATATTTTAAGTTATATTCATTAAGATTAAGTTCCTTTCTTATGACCAATTAGCCAGGAAATTAGGTACACGATTATATTGGGATCAAATCATGTCAATATCTGGTTTTCTGCATATTTTATTAGAGAACAGTGAAATATGGATCTGTTTATTAGGCCTAGATATTTCACTTTACATATTTCTCTTTATATTTTTTTAAATACGGTAATACTACTACTTCAGTGGTTTTGTTTTTGCATTTCTTTAAAGTTGTTGAGGTGTTGTTGTTTGCTAGTGCTCTGGATCTTGGATTTCTTCCATTCTCCATCTAGTGTCCCGATAGTATTTAATCATCTGATTTGGTATATCTCCTTATATTTTGGTTATTGCTCAACACTGAAACAAGTGTTCTCCATTCATGATAGTAACTGGTAGTTTGTGCAATGGGGTGAGGTATAAATGTTTAGTTTATGAAGATGTGCATCTAAACAATCATGTACACTATTTAATAGCAATAGAACTACAGCTTTTATTTGTAGGGAATCAGGTTTTTTATTTACAAAGATCATAAATATTTTTTTAAACTCTTTCATGAGTTTAGTCTTAAAGTGATGTTTGATCAGAAGTGTGGAAGAATAATATGTCAAGTTTTTGGTTCTCAATTGTCTAATTTGAGTACCTTCCTTTGCTAAGATATCATCTTGCTCATTTTTTTCAATACCTACATGAGATGGTATCCATTGAAAGGTTATTTGTCTCCAAGATTTTGTAATAAATTCAATGTATGATGTATTTCTTTTATTGTACTGTCACATTGGTATACTTCATTCACGGTAGGAGTTTACCTCTGAAAGGTCTTTTTTCCTACCAATATCCTACTATATAATAGATTTCTGGTAGGGAAAAAGGCCTTTCAGAGGTAAACTCCTACCGTGAACGAACTTTATAGTGCTGTTATAGCTTGTAATGCTGATCTTAAATCACTTAATATAAGCACTTTAATAAATTTATGAATAAAACTAAGGAAATGTATTAAACTTGTATTGATGACTTCTATTCCTCCATCAAAATGAGTTGTGTTTGGACCTAAAGACAAATAAGAGTTGAGTTTACAATGGATTCCTGCACCAGCATTCCCAGTCCTATTTATGAGTGATCCATCTGTGAATATTTGCGCCCACTCTTGTTTTTGTTAACAAGTATATATGGTTTCTAAAGTTAGTGATTTTAAATGTAGTGGGTCTCAATTATTCTTAGCAGTTAACTGTTCTTTGCAATTAATTTCGAGTTGTGATACAAGACATGTAGGGAAAAATAGAGTTTCAATGTTAGTAATTGTTGCCAAGTTATCTTTTTTCCGTAGTGTAAAAAGATTCTGTATAAAATCCTTCTTGGATCTTAAGAATTTATGGGGTTTTATTGTATGTTTTTCATAAGTTATTATATGGTAATCTTAGTAACTTTTCATATAGAATCATAGCATTTTCCCCCCCCTTTCTTAGTATAATGGTGAGTTGTCAATGACACACGGCAATGCTGTAATGGGAGTTGATTTAACACTACCAGTAATTATTCTTGGTGCTTGGTTTTGGACTAGTTCAATTTTGCTGAGTGTGTATGGGGTACTAATGCCTCATTACCATAATGAAGCACTGGTTTAATAAGCTTTTTATGTTGTGATGAGGGTATTTTATGAGCATTTCCATTTACTGCTAGCTTATCTCTTCAATATGGTTAGTTAGTCTTTGCTAAGCTTTTCTTGTGAGTGTTTTTATGTTTTTTCTATGTTAATTTGGAATAAAAAGTAACTCCTTAATATTTGTAGTTTTCTGTTTTTTAATATTTTCATTGTTGAGTAATACGGTGAATGGGGGTGGAGAGTGGCACAAAATAAAAAGTTGATAATTTGTTTTTGTTTTATTTACTATCATTTCATTGTCTTGGCACCATTAAGATAATTTGGCAAGTGTTGTATTCATTTGGTCCTCCAAGTTCAAGCTCTTGGGTTTTCTGTGTGGTGGTGATGATGTCCAAATCCCAAGATCATAACCATATAAAGTACATTTGATGTCATGTACCTTATTTAATTTAGATGAGAGATTGTTAATTATTAAATTGAATAGTGTAGTGCTCAACACTGCTCCTTGTAATTGGCCTGTGTGTTTTTTGCTTAAATTTTGATAAATTCCCATTGTAATTAGTGGTGCAATAACTTTGTATCAGAAAATTATAAAATCATTTTAACATTTTGCCTCAAATATTGATATCTGGCATCTTTTAAGTTTAATACAGAAAAACGAACCACAATATAACATATGGTTCAAGCTGTATTATTTATGTAAGTTATTATGTACCCATGGAATTAAACTGGATTTTAAGACAAATTGAATATTTAAATTTTCAAATTGAAGGCCTCTGAGATAGTACAGTATGGACCATAGAAAAGGCGATTTCAAAAACACACACATTACAAACAACACATATAATAAAAATTGAATGAAGATTCTGATGAGTCAACCAATTAATGTGTAAAAAAGCAAAAATTATATAGTTGCCAATACTTGGTAACGATTAGTAGATAAAGTCAAAAGAAATAGTAAATTTATGTAACACACTACAATTTCTCAAAATTATATTATATAGTTTATTTTTGCCAGTTAATATACAAAGAATATCAATTTACCTACTTAAAAAGATATATTCTTCTCCTTTATAAAAAATATTGCAAAATATAATAATAAAAGGTACAGTCAAATTTGCATATACTTTGCAAAGAACTCAAGAGCATTGGCAGCTATGTATGAGTATACATGTATTATTAAATATTAGTTTTTTTTAAGTTTATTTTAAAGTTATAGAATGTTAATTTTTAAGTTTGAACCTTTTGGTCCATTGGATGATGCAATTTGCATGTAATTTAATCTGTGTATATGGTCAAACTTTCAATAAATAAAGTTCTAGTTGGGGGAAAAAGAATATTAGACTTTATGGATACAATGATTAAGAAAAATAACCATACTTATTCACACTGGTAGGAACAGAGAATAAGTTGGCAGGTTCATATGGTCTGGTTCACCAGTGATGAAGTTGACAGGGTTCAAATCAATGCCGGGTGTATAAAGGCAGGTTTTCCTAAATTAATTCTTACTTTTTCCCCACCTATGTGGGTAAATTTCCTTTTTAAGTTACACTTTCAAAATACCTACCTCATTAGTGTAAATATGAGGATAGCCTGTATAAGATGTGGTACACTAAAAAGTTACATGGAAAAAAAGATCATAATGATAAACATGGATCTGTAGTTTTTGCTTCCATGGATGCCAAAATATCTGTTCTGAGAACATTAGAATCGTCAAATATATTTGTATGGGAAGGCTATGAATATACACTAAAAAGTGACAACTCCTAATAAATATTCCTTTGTTGGAAAAATGTTTTTATATTATACCGTTCAAATGCATATCTTACTAGTTTGAATATATTTTTCCAACATGGCTCTTCTTTCTTCCAGCTGAGTAGGTGAAAGGGGAAGAATCTTTTTGGGTGGAAAGCTTGGAAGATTACTGGAACCATATTCCTTTTTAAGCTGCTCATGCAAATTCAACAATTGACGATATCGAACAGTGCAGTGAAACACTCCATTAACATGGATGCTATATCCCTGAAACATATATACGAGTATATGAGTACATTCATATATCAAATTATTTTTTCTAATTGCTGTATTATGCATGTGTGTGAGTAAAGATTTTTCCAACTGTTTAAAAATAATTGTCATTAATTTTTGCAAAATCTCTATTATTTAAAATATTTTTTAACAAAATCAGCTCAATCAAAAATTATGATAATATATTAAATTATTTGTATTTTCCATTAAGGCTATTTTTATTTACAATACATAATATATTATGAAGAGATAATAAAACTAATATAAAAATTCATGGACATATTTAAAAAAATCTTTAGACACTTACTACTTCTGAGATATTTTGAATATAGAGTATACCTTGATTTTCATACCAATGAAGATTTAGAGTACCTTTTATAAAATCCAAACTTTTTTTTCCAGTCAAGAGTGAAATAATTTTACTATATTGTTAGTATTTTGTAGGTAGGAGTTGATAATATCTATCAAATGTCAGAGATGCAGATCACATGACTTAATGTATGAATATGTGAAAGATGGTCTAGTAGATTTTTATATCCATTCATGATTTAAACAAATCAACAAAGACCCTGGCAAGGTACTCCCAAGTACTGCTGCAGTAAGCTCGAAGCATGTTAGCACTACTAGTCTAATAAGTATAATTTATACAAAACCTGCTTTTAGCACGTATTAGTTCATAACTTATAAAAGAGGAGAAAAATTAAATATAAAAACCTTAATATTACAATAGTACTAAGAATAAATTGTGTAAGTCTAGATTCAAGCTATAAAGACAATAATTAGAAACACAATTTTTTTTTACCAAATTAAAACACTACAGTAAAATTATTCAAAAGTCATAAGTAAACATAAGTAAATATCAATGAAATGGAACTATAAAAATGAATACGTGTATTATTTTTTAGTCAAATGCTGGTGTGTTCTTTATCTTGAGGTAACTTACTTAAACTGTTGGATAAATTAAGGCACTAATACAAGGCTATATAAGTTAGGGGAGGGTGAAAAGGGTAAGGGAAACACAACACTTATTATGCTATTTAAATCAGCAAATGTTTATTTTTTTTAATGGTTTTCAGTTCAAATCCTGTTTAGGTAATACTATGGTTAAAAACTTCGCACTTAACATCTTTGTTTGTTTTAAATTTTCAAAGTAGAGAAAAAAAATTACCTAAAATTTTTAACAGCTATTAGTAATTTGTTTTTTAATCAAAAATAATATGATATTAAGAGTCTAATGATTTACTATCTAAGCTGTTACTATGTAAAAAAACACATCTTCAAGAATTATCTTGACAAAAAATCAGTTTCCTACAAAAAAAATCTGCACAGAAATAGTAAGTATTTTAATGCAATAATGTAGTTCCATGTAGTAAGACACATTGTACCAACATTCTCTAGCTAAGCTTCAGTGTGTTTGAACCAACCTTCCTTTATTCCACCCGGTTCCCCTGCAAGTAGATTCTAGCCTCTGGCCTAGTTACTTTTTTTTTACCAGTATTAATTATACTGGACTTAAATATGCAATAATAAATACTCTGTACCTTTGTACACCAAAACAACGATTTTAAAACCAATATATTAATGTTAAAAAAACAGATTTGCCACAATACAAGTTAATTGCAACTTTCTACAAAGACTCATTTCAAGTTAAATCTCTCATGCCACATGTTCTAACATCTCAGATTTCCCCCCTCCCCCTCCCTCTGCCTCCAAGATAGACAAAAAAAAAATTTCAGATTTTTCTGTACATAAATGATTTCATGGAGTCATTAAAAAAAATGTGTTTCTTTCTCGAAGATTTGCTATGTTTTGGGTTGTAGTTATTTAAAATATTCATAGCTCCATTATATATGAGCCAATTTGGTTTATTTTTGGTATCAAATTAAAGTTAATGTTAAATACTTTAAAAACAATTCAAACCCTTTATACCAAGAATCAACAAGCTTTTTTTGGGGCTGATCAACATATATTATTATTATTATTATTATTATTAGCACCGCGTCTTACTGCCCGTTCGGGTTATACGCACCTACGCTAATGTGTAATGGTAGGGTGATTGTGAGATGAAATGGAGGACCTACAGTTTAACGTAGGTATCCGAACCACGGTGGAGGACTGGCATTCCCCACATTCACAAGATGTGTTGTCAGAGGTGAAGGAAGGGTTTGGTAATCAGATAAATCTTTGCCGAAACCGAGGATTGAACCCCGGCTGCCAGCATATAAGTCTGACACCTTACCCCTAGACCGCCAGGTCACCTATCAACCTATAAACTTAACAAGGGTCCTGCAATCACCGATCATTTACAATCTTTTTTTTTGCCTACGCATTTTATATCTATTCCTTAAATTCAAACTATATTAAAAAACTTATGTCCCAACCTTTCTAGGAAAAGATATGTTTTATTTTTACTATTTATGTCTCAAATGTTGGGTTAGTTCTTATTTATTTTAAAACACCAAAATCAAATTTTCCATATTTTAAATATAAGACAAAGGAGGATGAGCTTTCTTAGAGAAAAAAAATGAAGAGTGGTTTTTGTGTTATTTAGGAGTTTAAAACTATTTATGATTTGTTAGAATATATTACCGGCTGGTGTGCTTGTGCTAAAGTCACTTGTATCAAATAATCATGTTTGTATCATGTTGTGCAATATGATCTTTGATTTAAAAACATATATTATTTTTTGATGATAATATAAAAAAATTATAAAGTTAGGGCTGGGCCAATCAGCTATTTAGCCAATACCTAATGCTGATCATTTATTTATTTTACATTTAATTTTTCAAAGATAATATGTGAAAGCAACACATACTTTTAAAATTTAAAAACATATATACTCATCAAAGTCATTAGAAACTTTAATAACCAATCAGAAAAAAAATATATATATAAAAATGAAATAACCTTTGGATAGTACTCGAAGGGAGTTATAGAGCCCTCGCTACAGAACCATAAACCTCAACTGTGATCAATAATTATTTATATTATTAATAATTTATAATAATAATTACTATTGCAAATTGGTAATAGTAAATTAGAGTTATTCATATATCTGTTTGTTTTTTTCTATTTTCCTCTTTTCCATTAAAAAAAGCTAAAGATTTTTATTGATTAAAAATAATAATTTTTAATTAGATGCTAAAACAACAAAAAAGTAATAATGACATGATTAAATTGATAACATCAAATTTTAACTGGTAAACAAAGATAATTAATGATTAAGGTGAATACATATTTGTTAAGCAATTCCTAATTCACCTAAAAAAACCTGCCTAGAAAGCTTAAAAAATCAGAAGCAAAACTATATAACTCTTGTCATCCAGGGGACCTCTACTACAGTCGCAAACATGTGTATCGTTTATAAATTTATGTTTAAAATGTATGCGTATAACCTGAACGGGTAAGACGCGGTGCTAATAATAATAATTTAAAATGTAGGTTATAAAATTTTAAGACCATATGTAGACCCAGCATAGCTAATAAATACTTTGATTGCGTTTAGAATCCTGTTTTCTACAAAGCCTAGATATCATGGTATATTGGGCAGGATTGCAACACTCAATTGGATAAAATCCTCTCCCCCCTAATGAGCATAACACCAGTTCTGAGCATCCATGTATCAAACAAATTAAAGTGTTTTCTCACTTATGTTTGTAATATACAGGTAAATGGTATGCATAGGTGTTTTGAAATATTTAATAATATGTTCATCTGGAAAAGTCAGAAAGATTTTAAAACATGGTTTGGATGGACACTTGTATTGTAATTACTATTATCAGATATATTTAAATTTTAGCTGACCATCCTGAATCATTATTACCTTTACAAGGCATATTTTAGTTGGAAGTGACTGTGGCAAGTGGATTGCATCTCAAGGCACTACAATCAGAATATCTAAATTGTGGTTCCTTTACTTAAAGCTTTCAATTGAAAGTAATCAAGGTGAAAACTCCAAACAGGGTGTCTACAACTTTTTTTTAAAAATTCCTTGACTTTACCAGATTTTGCAGACAACATTTTAAAATACTCCCACTAATCTTGTTACAGTTTTACTTGGTGAATACCATTTTTATGTTTATTATATTGAACACATTCAGTATTTAATGATTTAGGTATAATCTGTAGCTGAGTGCAAATATGTAATAAAACAAACCTTGTAGAATAACCATATGTTACCAGAATGCTATATCTAGTTTGGCCAATGTATTTTGTTAACAGCAAGAAACAAAATTGCTCACTTTTGTTTGAATTTTTAGTCGCAGGATTAAATAAATATTTCAATTCCCTGAACGTTCTTATTTTTTATTAAATTTCCTGACATTTCCATATTTTCCCTGAGATCAAAAAATTCCTGACTTTTCTAGGTTTTCTCTATCTTTCAGCATGTCCAAATTTCCCAACTTCAAGTAGATACACTTGAGTCATGGAGCTGAGCATCACGAATAGACTTTTAGCTGTAAATTGTTAACTAATATTCTAATAAATACACTCTGCTCTTCTTCAGTAGAATTTAGTGACTAAAATATACCTAAGATAGTATCATTAGTCTTTGACTAATGCAATGGTATTTCATGAAATAATTTTAGTTTACTTAATCGTCTAAAGATTATAAATAACAGCTTAAATGATATTAAATTACCAAAACTGTGCATTTCTTAAGTATTAGCTTCCCTTAGTGGAAAATATATTTATTTACTTACTCTATGGTAATAGGAACTCAAAAATTCATTGCTGCACTTACAAAAGTAAGTCACCTATCCCTATCTTGAGCTAGCTCCATCCAGTCCCCCTCATTACACCCCAGCTCTCTAAGGTCCATTCTAATGTGTTTTGAGCACTCTGTTTTACTACCCACCTGGCTCGGATTATACGCTTATATACTAATTATGCTAGTGGTTTAAGGATGAAGTTATATTTATGCGAGGTGTACCCGCATTTATGTGGAGGGGGGAGTGGAAAGCCATTTAGGAAAAACCACCTTCAGTAGGCCTACACCTGACTGAGATTCAAGCCTTGAATTCCCCATCATCGAGAGTCTAGTCTACTGCGAGAGTAGCGCCTTAGACCATGCAGCCACCAAAGCAGGCCATTCTAATGTTATCCTACCATCTGCATCTATGTATGCCCAATAGTCAATTCCCATTGGGTTTGCTCGTCAATACTCTGAACACGGTTCTAGATTCTTCCATATTCGCTGGATGTATGTCCTGCCTACCGTAATCTACAAGATTTGATTATCCTAACAATGTCAACGGAAAAAAACAACATAATCTAAGGCAAATAAATAACTTTATTAGACTATTAGCAATTTACAATAGTAAATATCATAAATAAGCTTAGTATTAATTATTTTTTTAATTTTTAAAGTGTATTTAAGGTATTTAACATGCACTTTCTAAACTGACATTATATCAGCAAATGAGAATTTTCTAAGAGCGAGAGTGAAAGAGCCGAACAATATTGCCAAGAAAGGTATTTTCACATACCTTACAGGGTTCTTTTACATGCCACAATCAACATGCTCAAGAATAGAAATGATGATCCAGGCTGAGTTTGAACAATATAAATAATAATCACAGTTGAATTTTATGGTTTTGTAACAATGGCTCTACAACTCTTCACTACATTATACCTCCCTTCAATTACTATCCAAAGCTTATTTTGTTTTTTATACATTTTTTATTTTTTAAATTTCTAATAGATTTAATGATTTTCTAAATTAAAAAAGCAATTTGTTGTAACCACATACTATCACATATCAAACGATCATCATTAGGGCTCAGCAACAAATGGTTAGACCCGCCTCGGTGGCGTAGTTGGCTAACGCGTTAGTCATGTTGAGCTGCTTGACTGCTGAGGACGGGGAGATTGAGGTTCGAATCTCGGTCGGGTGAACTGGGGGTGGTGTTTCCTAAATCGTTTTCCACTCTCCCTCCACGCAAATGCGGGTTCACTTCCTCTAATTCAACCTTCCCAATTCCTAATCCATATAGAGTAATTAGTACTTGAAGTGTATAACCCGAACCGGTAGTAAGACGCGGTGCTAAATATTATTATTATCAACAAATGGTTAGCATCAGCAAAATGGCTGATCCGCACAACCCCAACTTTGTTATGACTTTTTTTATAATATCAAGAAGAATTCTATATTATGTTTTTAAATAAAGCTCATATTGCACAGCTTAAGAATACTCACATCATTTGCTACAAGTATTATTAGCACCGCGTCTTATTACCCGTTCGGGTTGTACGCACTTACGCTAATGTGTAATGGTAGGGTGATTGTGAGATGAAATGGAGGACCTACAGTTTAACGTGAAATCCGAACCACGGTGGAGGCCTGGCATTCCTCACATTCACAAGATGTGATTAATACACGTCTTGTTAGAGGTGAAGGAAGGGTTTGGTAATCAGATAAATATATGCCGGGACCGAGGATTGAACCCCAGCCGCCAGCATAGAGGTCCGACACCTTACCCCTAGACCACCAGGTCACCTGCTACAAGTAACTTAAGCAACAGTACACCAGCCGTTAATGTTTTTTAACAAATCATAAATAGTTTTAAATTCATAAGCCATACAAAACCCTCTCCATTTTTTTTTCTAAGAAAGAGAATGCTCCTGTAGTGTTGTATTTAAAATATGAAAAGTTTTATATTTGTGGTTTAGAAACCATAATTAACCTAATATTTGAGAAATAAATAATATAAATAAAACTAAAAGGGTTTGCCTTGTGTTTTGAGGTACTTAACATAAGCTTTAATTTGACACAAAAAATGAACAAAATTGTTTAGTAAATAATTAAGTTATTGCAACCTACCCCCTATGGGCCTGCTCTGTCAGGATAGCTTGTGAGAGGGGTTAGGTTGCAAGCAAGGTAATTATGTGGGTTCGCGACCCCTACAGAACTCAATCTCAGACCCTGAGCTCAATGGATGCCCTATAAGTAAAAGTACTACTGATGATCCGTAGATGTAGTCTGCTATGGTCCGGCATAAGGGAACGTAGCTGCTTGCGATATTGATGGAAATGTGACAGCCCCAATGTCAACAAATAAGTCTTTTATAGCCAGCTATGGCTATGAGTAGTCAGGATTCTCCTTTATTGTTCCTTGTTCGTTACATCATATACGTTAAGCCAGCACTTTCACACGCTCATCCAAAAATGTTATGTAAATCAAAACACACATTCAAACATTGGTCAACTGTTATCACAAAGTTATGAATATTTTAAATAATTACAACCCAAATCTGAGCAACTCTTTTAGAAAGAAGGAGATTTTTTTCACAGCACAGATAAAGCTGGAAAAAAATATTTTAGCTCTGGCATGTATGTACAGGGGAGAAAAATATAATGAAAATCTGAGATGTAAGATTAGTGATATTTTCAAATTAGGTGATTTCACATGGAATAGGTCCAAAATAAGCAATAATCTTATAAGTAGATGATTTTACTATTAAAAAAAACCCACTTGCAATGCTTGATCTATCAACGGAGCTTATAATAACTGTGCAAAGTAGAGTCTTTACAGAATATACTAAATTTATAATATTTTCAAAAAAAAAATTCCCCTAATAAAATTTGTTGGTGGTTACATTACTACTCTAATTATAAGTTTAACAAAGAGGCGGCCCAATGGCTAAATGATATGGTATATGGATATTAATATAAAAATAAGGGGAATTTAACTAATGAGTGATTCTCAATTTTCACTTTTCATTATTTTTATCAATTTCAATGTATTATAATTCTTATTATAAGTAATCACTATTTTTTAGTATGAAAAGATTATTGTTAATGACACCAAATTATCAAATATAGCCCTATGCTTTTTTTCCTACCATCAGAAACAAGTACACAAGTGTGTAGCTAAGTAGACCACAGAAGTCCGACATCTTACCCCTAGATCACCAGGTCCCATTATGAAAGTAATTTGAGTGACAATCCTCAGAGGAAATAGATGATTTTAAAATGAGGTGTGAAATAGCCTGATAATATTGCTAAACATATTAAGAGTGCAGTCACATTCATGTTGTGTAGGCTATATGGTAGGCAGATGGTAAAGCTCTTCCAACTTAGATGGTCTACTTAGCTACACCCTTGTATGATTTGTTGCAGGAGGGGGCACCCAAAGGTTAACCCTTATGCAGCAATAAGTGTCGTGCTTGAGGGTCTAGATATAATCATGCATAGATAGCATGGGTGTTTTGACAATGATTGGTTTAACACCTTGGGTCCTAGCAATATGTAGCACACATGAAAGTTTAGCGGACTGCCAAAGAGCTAAACAACATGTGGGGCCCATTGCGTGTTATTCTGTTAAACCATACACATAGTTGTACTTGTCAAGTCTATATGGCAGAACCAATACGATGTAGGGTTATTTACATTGACATATATATACTATTTTAAAACTTAGGTATTGGCTATTTGAACAAAGATTGTAAGCAATGGTGTTGTGGAAGAAGTTTTTATATGCGATGAAAATAGCAAATTATTTGTGTGAAAGTAGTGGTGTGAGTGAAAGAGATTTTAGTTGTGAGGAAAATAATGGTGATTTAAACGATGAAAATATTGATGGCATTTTTATTCCTAGTATGTTAACAAGTGGTAGTTTTACTTCAAACACTCAAGTGTAGTAAAAAAATAATAAATAATAATAATAATGACTGCTTGGAGGGATTTAGTTGACAGAATGATCGCAAAAAGTTTCCATTTACTGAAGTTTCAAAGATTGCTGCAATAATTTTACAAAGTCTAAGAAAAAATCCTGCTGCTCATGATGTGTATTATAATTTCCTGTGTGACAGCTTTTGGTCCACGCTTGGTAAAGGTAGAAATATGCCAATTCATGGCACATGAGTTTTCCAGTGCAAATTATAAGATGATGATATGAGGACTTATTTTGCATTGTGCATTCTAATCACCAACATGAAAAATTGTAAAGCGAAGTTGAACTGGCCAAAAAGAATGTTGAAACCTCCATTCATGAGAAAGCAATGCCATTCATTAGATTATATTTGTTATTAAGCCATCGCCACTGTGATGACAATGAAATGGCAGTCAATGGTGATAGAATCTCAAAAGTATGGTAAGGTATGTAATAGACCACCTCTGTGACAAATTAAAAATGTGTACACACCCATGGATGAAGCTATAGATGAAAATCTTGTGAAATTCAAGAGACGCCTTGTGATCAATTTTTGTTCACTCTTACATCAGGGTTCAACAATTAAAATATGTGTGGTGGTGGGGGTCGAACTACTGAAAATGTTACATTTTGGAAGATACTACACTAAGTTATTTGATATAGGCTATATCTACAAATGTTCTGAAATTATTTTCAAAGCATTTTAAAATTATGTAAATTTAAAATTTCAATAATCCAGATGCTTAAATAGCTTTTTTCAAAAATTTATATTTAAATTCTGGTTATGATTTAATACACTGGTAACTGAATAAACAATGCTATATTAAAGAAAAAATCGTCCTAGCACCTATATATCATGGAATACATAACTTTGAAACTACAAATTTTAGAAAGTGCCTCCTATTTTAAATAGAGCTTAGACATGCACAGTACCAAGTAAAGTAGGACATAATGGGTTAAGAATGTACCATTTTTACCTCATGCCTTGTTGATTCCTGGCACAAAAATCTCTCAATTGGTGATAGCTTATCTTCCTATTCAACATGGGAGGTTTTGAAACTGTCAGGATAGTGACATTTTGTTTATTTGATTACCTCCCAATGCTACACATCTAACACAACCCTTGGATGTTAATTTCTTTGGTTTATTAAGAAAGCTTGGTGTTCACTACTTGCTAACTGGAAGCAGAAAAACCCCAACAAAAAAAGATTCTACTTGCTAACAGGAAGAAAAACCCCATCAAAAAAACTTGGTGTTCACTAGTTGCTAACTGGAAGTAGAAAACCCCCAAATCTTCAGCTGTTAGGAAAAGCTAGATTAAACTATTTTGAGAGTTGTTTATCAAGCTGCCTAATATGAAAAATAACATAATTACCAGGTTTTGGACCATTGGTATTAAAAATCTTGTAGTATATATATATTTTTTATCCCTGCATCTTATTACCTGTTCAAGTACCATTCTCATGATGATTACTCTAATGTGGTATGGATGAGGAAGGAAGCATTTTAAAGGTAATCTACCTGCATTTGGGTAAAACAAGAGAGAGACAGCTATTGAGGAAAAACTACCTTCATTAGACCCGACAGGGATTCGAACCCTGATCCCGTTTTCAGCAAGCCAGTCTAACACAAGAGTGATGCCTTAGACAATTCTGCCACTGAAGTGTCTCTTGTAATATAGAATTATTATTATTATTATTAGACCACGTCTTACTACCCGTTCGGGTTATACACACTTACGCTAATGTGTAATGGTAGGGTGATTGTTAGATGAAATGGAAGACCTACAGTCTAACGTGGAATCCGAACCACGGTAGAGGTATGGCATTCCACACATTCACAAGTTGTGATTAATACATGTCTTGTTAGAGGTGAAGGAAGGGTTTGGCAATCAGATCAATCTGTGCCGGGACCAAGGATTGAACCTCGGAATCCCAGCATAGAAGTCTGACACCTTACTCCTAGACCGCCAGGTCACCTTGTAATATAGAAAGTTTTTGCAAACAACTTATAATGGGTCATTTTCAAAGTGAGGAACAAATAGGAAATTCAAAAATATATAAAAATTTCAGGAAAATGATAATTTATTGTCTAATTACACAAAATGTATTAAAGAGGTTAAGTAATAATAGCAAGAGTGCTTGATTTTACAATTTTCTTGTGTTTTTATTTAATTTTACCAAAGTGACTACGCATAATCCATCATTTCGCTAACACTATTTTAAATGCACATAAATATGTTATAATCCCTAAAATCTACATAAAATATGTATTTTTACAAAGCATAACATTTTTTAAACAATAATATAGCACATGATACAATTCTCTGAATGTATTGGAATTAAAACTTTTTAAGTGAAGAATCATACAAAATTCAAAGGTTAGTAACATTAAATTTTCCAAAATTCAAAGAAAATTAAGTATTACATTTCTCATTTTTATTGATGTTTTGGATTACCAAACCCTTCCTTCCCCTCTGACAAGACATCTTGTGAATGTGGGGAATGCCAGGCCTCCACCATAGTTCGGATTCCACGTTAAACTGTAGGTCCTCCAATTTCATCTCACAATCACTGTACCATTACACATTAGCATAAGTGTGTGTAACCCAAACGAGTAGTAAGACGCGGTGCTAATAATAATAATGATGTTTTGAATAGCTCAAATGTTTTTACTAGGTAGGCCCCTATAAATAATAATTTTTAATAAGAATGTTAATGAGAAATAAGTGAGTTTATTGTCTTTGCAAAGTGACGCAGGTGTTAGTGAGGTGATGTTTGGGAAAACAGCACGAGTTCATTTGGACCCTTTTCTTGTGTGAACTTCCCCTCAACTCTTAAAGAAATAATTTATAATATGTAATCAATTTTTGGTCACTTTGACATCATTTGGGGAGGTGACCATAACCAAAAGATAAAACTATAGCTTACCTACATGTTTTGAGTAGCCTAAAAATAGCTAAAGGGTGTTAAGTAGGGATTTAATATTTGAGATGACTCTTTTCATATTATATCTTTTAATATCAATCATTTGTTTTGCTTAAAGCTATTTGAAGTTGAGAACTGGTTACATGAAACCCATTTGAAGATTCCAGTTCACGTTGGTATATAATACAGTTAAAGTAATAATATAGGCCCACAGTAGGTCTACTCAAAATTTCAAACATGAAAATAAGTTACACTAAAACATGTGTATCACAAATGGTTTAAAAATAATTTATCTTAATTATAAACTATTGCAAATTAGCAGGACCTGGCCTTTCCTACGTCAACCAAGAGAGGGTTAGTTTAAGTAAGCATGATTTTTTTTTAAATATGTATTTTATTGCACAATATAACTATTTAGGCCACCAGAGTGTTTTTGATAATACAAGGAAAAAATAATCTTAACAGTGGTATTTACTTAATCTTGGTCGTGTGGATTGCGAATATTAATAGATTTGGGAAGTGTGTGGGAAAAGTATGCAAAATGGGTGGGATTCTTAATTTTTTTTATGTTAAATCAAAAATTAAATATTTTTACCACCTATTAGACCTAAATAGGACTACAACAACAAAAATGCAATTTACCAATAATAACAACATTAATATTGTAACACTTAAATGAAGAGTTTAAGAAAATTAAAGGACAGTTGGGATAGTTTACAATGATAAAAATGTTAACTAGTGTAGCTAGGGCCTATATTAAAATATTTTTGATGCCATGTTGTCACAATCTTTTAAATATTTACTTTTTTAATTATTACAAAGTTTTTTATTGTTTAAACTAGGCCTATATAGAATTATTTGACAATGTTAATCTTGCTATCTTAGGATACTGCTTGTGTATTTGTGAGTAGGCCTATGGATAGTAAAAAATACTTCATTTTCCATATTATGAGATATAAAATAGAGAATCCCGCTCTATTTCCGTAGTACTTCCAAGTATTAACTTTAGAAAAACATGCTTCTGACATTAATACTAGCCCTAACCAAGTAGATCCCTAATTAGTAAGGTATGAATACTTTCTTTCCTAAATCTAAATGTACTATAATTCTTAGCTTATGTACCCACGCATTTAATTTTTTTTGTGTGCAGTTTATGTAAGAGCCTTGGCCCATGTAAACATGATATAACCAATTGAAATTCATCAAAATTACTAAGTAGGCTACCATGAAGGTTGAGCCAATGTCATCACATAATTCTTCTGTATCAGGAATAGAAAAATGCATGTTGGAATGTTCTTGGTGGTAATTACATCACCTATTTGCGTACACATTAAATATATACCCAGATATAACACATTTATTATACACAAAGAAAGCCTAATTAAGTATAATCAAATTTCATCACAAACTATTTAGTCAGAGACAAGTATTTAGTCAACTCATGGATTATAATAGCATAACAATATCATTGAAAACCTAAAAACACCAAATATCCGTGATAACCGAGTCAGCATCATTGATCTCTATAATATAACTGGATGGACATACACATACACATTGCCAAGGACCAAAGCGTGTGGGGGGGACAGATTTAACGGGTTTTTTTCATTGTTACTATACGAACACATGTCTCTGATGAATAAAAGTGTTATTGTTTGAAAATACTGAAGTATTATACTACACTTTCCTGAAGATACATTTACATTAAAGGATATACAATTCAGTTTTACATGTAATACTGTACAAATAAGAATTACATTTTTAACATATTTAAATATGTAGTTATCATTAATGTTGCTTACAGTCTGCAAAGACTACACTTATATTTTAAGTTGGTTATTAGCTTGTATATTGGTTTCAGAAACCATATTATATTTAAAGTTCGATAAATATAATAAGCAAGGTACGATAACTTAAAACTTGATTACATTTGTTTGAATGACAAACTTTGTGTAGTTGCCATACATTCAAACTATCACTTAGGTTATAGGCTTGTATAAAGTATTATTATTTACCTTTTTTTTAAATAAAGAAGTTGGCTCATATCTGTATATTGCTTTCAGAAACCATATTTTGTAGAAAGTTCGATAACTATCATGAAACAAATTGGCTAAAAACTGTATTACATTTGTTTGAATGACATACTTTGTCTAGAAGTCTTATGTTCCAATGATACTCTAGGTTATAGGTTTGTAGGAAATACGGTATCTAATAAACCCTGATTTTAGTCATAATCTCAATCTGTATGGCTTTATTTCGTAACAGAATACTATCATATATATAATATTATGGTAGGATAAATGTCCATTTAGAACGGAAGTAGATATTTCCTTCTGGAAGGTCCTTTATCCTACTTAAACATAACTACAGGGTAGGATTCTAGTACGGTATAAAGCCTTACAAGCTAGCTTCCTTAAAAAATCATCGTATATATTAGGCTACATCAACTTATTCAAAGAAAAGACTAACCAGTTTGGAACTTTGTTATGCTCTTCAAAGCTTTACTAACATATTTATTTCATTTAACTAGTCACATATTGATGTATCTCATATATTCAATCAAATTAATGAATGATATCAAAATGCCACAATGCCTTGTATGGGTGTAAGAGAGAAAGAGCTACTCGAAAGTTTCCTTCTCTCTTAAATAATGTTATGCAAACAACAGCTCGAAAATTTTAGCCACAGATGTCCATCCAGTAATATTATATAGATCAATGGTTAACATTATGAATGACACTCCTATATACAAGCTAAATAGCAAGTAAAGTTTGTTTATTTTCATGGTTCATCGCAATACGAGAAAGCACTGTGATAGCTGCATAGCATTGCTATGAAACTGTTATGTGTAACAACAGTTGTTTATTATTGTTTTGGACAACATTGTAATCAAATCTTTAGCGTAGCTTGAATGGATAAACTATTATAATCTCATTTAAAATCTTGTACCAATTGTGATTAATAATTAAATAAATCATCAATAATTTTTAAGAATGAATTTAGAAAGAAAAGAAAACCGTTCATTTTTGTTTGATTTGAGTGTTTCATTTTCTTCTTAGGCTGGTACTAGACCAGTTTTTATTCACATCCTTTATTCAATAGATTAGAATTTTAACATTACTCCTATGACAATACAATGATTTTTTTTTTCCATTTACAGAATACATTTTTAAAAAAATGCCTTTTCCCTTCTCTTTTGAGTGTATTTATATCCTTGACTTATGAAATTCACGAACATTTTCTTCAACTTGAAAAACAATTGCCTAATTAACTTCCTAGGATAGTATACAAATATAAGGTCATATATGTCTGTCCACTTAGATTGTTCGAACACTTATAAGCGTCCAAGAAATCTGAAAATTGCAGACCAGTAGAGGGATCACTCCCTACAACAAGAAAATAACCAAATT
This sequence comes from Timema californicum, assembly GCA_902141385.1. Lineage (NCBI taxonomy): Eukaryota > Metazoa > Arthropoda > Insecta > Phasmatodea > Timematidae > Timema > Timema californicum. The sequence continues at coordinate 28,416 of CABFOW010002015.1, forward strand.
GAGAAATTTCAAAACTGGGCTTTTGGAAATGGGAATCTTTAGGTAGAAAATAATCAATTCAAAATGGAATTCAAATTTACAAAACCGTTAAAAAAACTAAATTAATGGTTTGCTAGAAAATTACAATTTGAAAATAAAGTAGAAGGGTTGTACCAGTTAACTAGAAAGATACAAGAGTGTTTAAATTTGAAAATTAATATCTATAAAATAGTAAAGATAATAATCTAAAAAAATAAAATAAAATCTGAATTATCTGTGTAATTTAAAAATTAAAATACAGGCAAGCGGGTAGAAAAACTACTCCAAATAAACAGAAACTACTGATAATTAGAAATTTGAATGTTAGTGCTAATAATTGGGGGATCGAACTGACGCGAATTAATATAAAAAATAACTTCTGGGTGTGTTGGAAAATTGAACTTTGGCAAGTAAGTAAAGGGACCTTTTCGGTATTCAAATGACGTCTGACCACATGAAATTTCAAAATAGAACCCTCGGAAATGGTAGAATTCAAAATTAATACAACTAATATAGAAAACTAATTTTCGCTATGGTAGAAAATTGAAATATATCAGAAATGTAAACGAACAATATTAGATTGAAAAAGGTACCAACATTTAAAAATTATAACGTGGAAAAAGCACGGGCAAGGGTAGCTTTAAATCTTTACCCAATTATTAGAAAATATATGTTTAGGCTTGGATGGAGTTAAATTTGGCATGCAGGTAAAAGGATGATTTCAGATAACCATACAAGTTGTAAAAAATAAGATTTCACATTAAGAGGCAGAAAAATGAAGGAGCTCAATATTTCCTAAACTAATAGAAAAAAAACTTCTCTATGTGTTTGAAAATTTAAATTTGTTCTAAGCATACAAAAAAACCTAAAAATAAAGATTTTTTTAAAGGGGGTCTATTATCGTTGAATTTACATAGTAGCTAGAAAACAAGAGGTAGACTGGTACCATGCATGCTGGTAGGAACAGCATTATCTGACAGATACAAAAGTTACTAAAATAATTTTAATTTATTCATACGTCAAGTGATGTGATCTACAAATATCAAGTGTAATGGATAATATAAATACCTATAAAATAATAGCAATCTTGACCACAAACAAGTCTGTACCAATATTTTCTAAACTGTTCTTCCTACCAAAATCAGGGTATATCTGGGTGTGACAAAACATTAAAAAAAAAAACTTCTGGTAACAAAGCTTGATAAACCACGGTACGGTTTGGAAAACAATTATGTTTATTTTTCAATATGTCTATGCAAAAGAATATAATAAATAATTCATTCATGCTCTTTGTCGAACTGTAATGAACTTTTTTTTTACCTATATCAGTAATGATGTGTATTATTTTGTTTCACTGATGTTATGATAGTGCATAGGCAAATATTGCGTTAGTTTTATATGCACTCAGTTTGTGGGTTGGTTAGTTTTTGTTCCAATATTTAATTTATTTTTATTTATTGACTATCATAATTGATTTAGGATCGCAATACTTAGCTTGGTATTGTACAAAGAGGAATTGGCATCATAATGCTTTTTTTTCTTTTATTTTTTAACATACATAGTTTTGTTAAGGCTTATCAATGTGAAGATAGGGTCAAACTGCTAATTAAAAAAAAATTGATAGTTTTCTGAATGAAGCTCATATATCATTATTAATTTTTCATATTAATATATTTAAATTCATACTCATTTTAAATAATTAAAGTTTGTATACTATGGAATTTATGTAAAGAAATTAGCTTGTTGAGGATATTCCCTTCGTAATTTTGATTATATCTATCAACTATAGAATTTTCAACATTATGAAAATAGCCATAACCATTGATTTTCTTAGTTATGTTACTATTGCATTAGCCCGCACGCTGTCCTTCTTTTGCGATGAATATTTTGTTCTATTATTATTTTATTAGTGTAGTAAAACTAAATTTCCCTAAATACACTACTAAACCAAACTATTATGTATATATATTATTCCTCACTGAATAAACGCTTGGGCTTCCAATGCCAAAATGTTCCCCAACCTTACCTTAGACCATGCAACCACCAAAGCGGGTGATGCGTACGTTAATATTAATATATCTATGTAATTGGTTCTCTGTAGCCATCCATAACAACAGTCAGTAAGTAAGTTAAATATGATCGAATTAACAGAAGGACCCAATTGAGTGATCGAATGGTTTAAGACATCGGTTTACAAACTTTTGGAGTCACAGAGCACTTATCAAGACATAAATTTGTCATGGGGCACTATCGTTGCCTAGGCCGTAGCTGGTCAATAATTTCAGGAGGGGTTTTGGTGGGCACATATCCAAATTGCTGGAGGCTAGAAAAAATTATAAATGACAAACAGTTCTAGAAGCTACCTAAAGTGTTTTTTTATAGCAACATAACCCCCTAACTGACTGCCGAAGGCTAGGGAAAATCTAAATATGTAATTAAACAACTCTAAAAGCTAACTGAAATGTTTTTATGTCAACATAACCGCCTAACTGCCGGAGGCTAGGACAAATTCTAAATATTAAACACCTCTAGAAGCCCTCTAAAGTGTTTTTTTTTATGGTAACGTAGCCCCCTAACTTCGGGAGGCTAGGAAAAATCTTTATATTTAACAGTAGCGTCTCGTGACCAAAATTCTTAGGTAAACTGGGAAGGGGTATCTGGACAGGGTCCGGGGTCTCCCTCCGGATTTTTTTTTAAATATTAGATTCTTCAAGAAGCTATTTGGAGTTTTTTTTATATGATGATTGTGGATTTGGGCGTTTTGTTCCGTGATTAACATAAGACATACTAGAATATATATAGAGCATATCCAAGAGGATGTGGGATTAGGGGGCGAGAACATATCTTGCCCTCCTTTATTTGAATAAGTGAGGAGAAATTCCCCCTGTCTCTACCACCCAGTTCCTCCCTCTTCCCCTAAAACTGACAATTTTTAAATTAAATATACATAAAAACATTCCATGTTTATATTTAAATATAAATCAACTATATTGTTTGTTGATTAATTACGTCAAATATGCATATACGTAATAACCAAAAATTATATTTTTTTTAATGTTCACTTAAATCGCAACCTGCAGCATATTTGGTGTATTTGATTATTTTTAGATATTAAATGAATTTTTCTATACATATACCAATTATCTTTTATTCACCGTATTTTTTACTAGTGTTTTTAAATTAAGTCCATCCTCATCTCCTTTTCTACAAACTCTGCTATGACTCTTTCATGGAAGTCTACTCCTTCCTTCAATTTAAAAAGCGAACCCTTTTCAATTGAAAGGAGTTCCGAGCAAGAAATTCTATTTTGTCCCATAGAATTTCTGGAATACGTTTTTACTCTTTCCAATGTTGAAAATGAACTCTCAACTGATGATGTTATTGCCGGGATCGTTGCCATACGTTCATACAGCTTTTTAAACTCATGTAATGCTTCATCTAGATTATTTTCACAGATATACTTAACCATATCAACTAGAGTTTTATTTTTTTCATTGCTTCCCTTGAGTAAACCTCGTTAGTGTTGGAACGCGATCTGCTCGTGTCAAAATATTTGACATAATTTCCAATCAAAGAATTTATTTGTTAATTATGAGATTATTGTATTAATTCAATGTTGATGAAGATGAATTTAAAAATTATACAAATTTTAGATTGTAAATGTTCTCAAAGCGTGTTGTATTTTTATAGCAATGTTATAAATTACTTGACAGTAAACTTGTCTCAATTTCAATTTAGAATCTTGATTTAAATTACGTATGCATCCCCTTTTTTCTGGTTCTAGCCCCATTTGCAGTGTTTTGGAGCACGTGTCTTCGGATAAATGTCTAAGATTTGACACGCTGTTTTTAGTTTCTTCAACCTAAGTTCTACAGAAAGCGATATCCCTTTGTTTTGTTTGCAAAATTTTGAAAATATACTCAGTGTGGTCAAAAATCTGGGCGAATAAATTTAGCAAACACATGCTCTGAATATCTTATATGAAGTTAATGAACCCTTTAGCAACAGTAATAGTTTCACTATCCTATTCTTGTGGGTAATCTATTATTGTTCCAAGCATTTCTATCGGGCTTTCCCGATAGCGCATCATAATATGTAAGTCTTTCACTATAGTTCTATCGATTTGGTGCAACATAGGGTAGTCTTTATCTAACAATTTTATTTAAAAATGAAGCTCGCTTACTAGAATGGAAAAAAATAACTATGCATGTCCACTTAATGTACTAAAAAACCATACACTCATTAATACTATTTACTGACTGGGCTAAAACAAAGTTAAAGATATGATCTAGACAATGAACAACCAACACGATTGGAAATGAGTAGCGAACAAGTTTCTGAGTACCATTTATTTCTCCAGACATTACCGCAGCCCCATCGTAGCATTGTACAACAAGCTTGTCCCCACACACTCCACATCTGTCACTACCTGTATAACATGATTAGCCAAAGCAGCAGCATATCTGTTAGCAAAGATGTTTGTGTAGCCAAAAAATCGTTCTATAATTTCACCATCATAGGACACATAACGAAACATTGTTGATAGACAGAGCCCTGCTTTTATGGTGAATAAGAAAGCCCAATTTCGTTTTTAAGTTTCCCAAAAGCGGTGAATAAGCGGTGAATTACAAAAATCCTATTTTTGTGACGAAATTAATACCGCAGCCCCATCGTAGCATTGTACAACAAGCTTGTCCCCACACACTCCACATCTGTCACTACCTGTATAACATGATTAGACAAAGCAGCAGATCTGTTAGCAAAGACGTTTGTGTAGCCAAAAAATCGTTCCATAATTTCACCATCATAGGACACATAACGAAACATTGTTGATAGATGTTAAAGTTATGAAATAGCTAATGTTTCATCAGGTGAAATAGACAAAAATGTTGTGTTAATTTTTTTGTTTATGATCGCACTTAGTAAAACTATTTTAATTGAATTAATGAGGTAATTTTGTACTCCAGCTGACAGCTCAGTGAATACAATATACAATTCTAAATGCTAAGGCAAGAATGAACCGTAATCAGAAATTAATTTGAGGAGCTCAACATAATTTCCCCTCTTTCTAGAATTGAATGACTCGTCATGACCATGAAACATCAGTCATTGTGTGCTCAAATAGCATACAACATCTATTAGTCACTTCGAAACTTACATGTCTATTCGGTGAAAAATCTACTCTATTTTTACCAAATTCTTTTACGGTGATAGTAACATTTATATGCGATTCTGATCTTTCGTGCTTTAACTACATTCCATGGAATGTTTATATTACTATAGACACTCTTTGTCCACGTAGTTTTGTCTGTTTTGGCAAACAACAAACACGGCCAACAATAGGCCTACCATTTGTTTCTAAACTCCAACGAGTAAGCCAAAAATGCTTTGAAAAAATGTTTTTATGAACATGCCTAATAAAGCAATCCTTTTTTCTTAATGTAGTTATATTTAATTCAGGTGTAACATGTGTGGTAGGTTAAAAGTATATAAAATAACATTTAAATATAAAGTCCGTGTCTGCTGACACGGGATGTGGCAGCAGCCATTTACCATATTAAATTGGCTGCTGATACGGTATTTTTTTTAACTGATCAATAGCAATGGTTGTTTGAAAATACAATAGCCTTTCGGCCATTAAGACGCCTTGTTTTATTTAGGTCAATAAGAAACGTTGATAGAAGTATGTTTGGAATCATTTGAAAAATCGTTCGCGGACCGCTATTTCTATTTCAGCTGCAAAATAATCGTTTATTCTATTTCATTTAGAGGTTTATTTAAGCCAAGTATTGTTTAAATTGTTATTTATAAGTGTCATAAGTCATTTGGAAAATCTATCATAGTCCGGAATTTCTATTTGAACTATCAGGTAATGTTTGTGGCAAATAAACAAAGAACTGTTTGAATTGTTCTTTATTAATACATATTATTAAAATGAGCTAATGATTGACTTGTGGAGCTGATTTTAAAGCATATTATTTTTCAACACAGACGAGTCTCGTTCTTAGAAAAATACTTTTGCTGTAAACTAAGCTAAATGTTCTCGCCGTAAAATTATTTAGTTTTGAAAGCAGGAAAATGCATTATCTTTCATGTAGGCTTAGCCAAGTGTAAGGCTATAAGACAGTATCGTTTTTTGGACATCACGTCTCAATACCCTGTCATATAGGAGGTTCAATACCTAAGATATTCATTGTTTTAAATATAAAACAACATATTAAAAATTTAACACTGGCTGTATCCGAATAGTCTACTCCCACACGCCGTTAACCCTTGACGTTCACTCGATAGTTGCATTAGCAATTACGTTATCAAGTGCAGATCCGTCCGAATAGTCACGAATGCAACCCTCAAACGCCCTCGAATCCAAGGGCGACAGCAAGTTATCCTTGATACGCCGTCGATGTGGTGTTTGATCGGCAATTGTTTAATTTTTCGTCTGCTGGATAAAGAGAGCTCCTAGAGTAATGTGATATTTGATTACGTGCGTTAAATATACTGGTTGCTTTGTAGTGTCACACCCTCTCTACTACTCGTTATTACCCCGACCATTATAAGGTAATAAAGGGAGAGGATATAAACTAACATACAAAAAAATGAATATATTTGCAATCAGGGTAACCTGAAATGTGAACATCTGGAAGAAAAAATGCCATATCTAACATTCGCGAATTATCGCGAACTCCACAAACGCAGGGCTCTGTTGATAGATGTTAAAGTTATGAAATAGATAATGTTTCATCAGGTGAAATAGACAAAAATGTTGCGTTATGAATTTTTTTGTTTATGATCGCACATAGTAAAACTGCTTTAATTGAATTAATGAGGTAATTTTGTATTCCCGCTGACAGCTCAGTGAATACAGTATACGATTCTAAATGCTAGGCTAATGATGAATCGTAATCAGAAATCAATTTGAGGAGCTCAACATAATTTCCCCTCTTTCTAGAATTAAATGACTCGTCATGACCATTAAATATCAGTTCTTGAGTGCTGTCATAACATACAGCGCCTATGGCGCTTCAAAACTTCACGATTTATTTTACTTTAGCTTTGTGTTGTTCAATGCCCATTTTTTTATATTTGTCTAGTGAAAGATCTACCCTTTTTTTAAGGTAATAAATGAATTTATATCTGACAAAAACACCTGCTGCAACAAACTCTACAAAAAATGTGTAGGCACGGGCAGGGGTCGATAAATGATCAATTTTTCCCCTTTCACGCAAAACTTCCCTAATTATATTCCCAACCCCTTAAATTTATACTTATGTCAAGGGTTAGTCTGTATTTTGAAAGGGGAAGAGAGGGGTATGCGCTGGTATCTTTCTGTTTCTTCGGTTATAGTCGTCAACCTTCGGATATAGCTTAGGTTGTTGGAAAGTCGCAACTTTGTTTCCCCCGCTATTCCCCTTCTTCCTCTACTAAATCTATGACGTCACAAATAAGAACTACACTAGGTAGAGCAATGGGATGAAAGATGGAAAGATTATAGACTTTCAACCATTACATAATGGCCTAGTGCTCGTCTTGCATGCATGTTACGGTCACTGGCATGTGCGGGAAGATTTCTTTCCAATACATTTGCTTAAAGAATATTTTTCACACATTAAATAAAACAAAATAATTACTTATTTTCAAGACAAGCAAAGGAAAGCAGTGCTTGCCTTGCTTGCCCTGACGCGACACCACTGATATTTAAACTCCTATAGAAACTCTCTAAAGTGTTTTTTTAATAGTTACATAATCCCTTAACTGCTGAAGGAAGACAAGGAAAATTTCTAAATATTAACACCTCTAGAAGCTCTCAGTAGTTTTTTTTTATGGCAACATAAGATCATAACTTATGAAGGTTAGAAAACATTATCTGAAGTGCTTTTATGGTAACACAGCACCCTAATTTGTACTTGTACCTTAATTTTTAAATGGTTTGAACCATAAATAAAGCCATATATATTTTGTTCATAAGATTTTGTGGGGTGGGGGAGTGTTAGACCCCCTCCCCCCCCAGACTATGGCCTTGATTATTGTTCCTATGCCAAAGGCACGTATGTGTACTCTAGGTGTTTTTTACCTAACCACTTTTTTTCAAGCTGTTAGTCAATATTTTATCGCACAGCAAAAGCCCGAGATATTTTTCGATTTCTAACTAATTTAAATTTTGGTCCAAGCTTAATTTTTTCCATTGAAAGTCATTGAAAGTTGGAACCTTAAATATCATTATCTCAAAACGTATATTTTGAACATACGTGTCTTGGGCATAGGGGCGACGATATTTCCAACTAGGACCTATACGCTACACACCTAGGTACTAAACCGAATAACAACATTATTGATGATGGAAGGTATTTTTAAGCATTTGGAAATGTTAAACATCAAGTTTTATTTGATTTGAATTGTTATTTTCTCCTCTAATTTCAGAGAACTAAGGAACTTATTTAACTACATAAACGAAAAACATAAACTAAATCAACACATTTGCGAACGAATTCAAAACAGGTATTGTAAATACACAATATGTTACCCACACAAATATGGTATTTAAAACCCATTTTACAGTTACAAAAAAAAATGTCACTCTACATCTAAAAATAACAATAAAGCATAGACCGTGAACTTACATTCTAAAGATAAGGTTGGAACCGTTTTAATTTGCACAATGTGGCTATATCTGACTGAATTGGGGATGGATTCTACCGAATATCTGGCTCTGTATTGAGGATGGATCTGTATTTTGTTTTGGTGGCCACATAGACAGATAATTCTAGTTCACTTAAGTAAGTTGTTGCAAATAATAGAAGGATGATTTTTGCTTTAACTAACAAAATTTAAATTCGTCTTTTAGCTAACACAAAAATTCTTATAGTGGTTTCTTAGTTGCAAAATTCTCTCTTATCGCAGAATTTGATGTCAACTAATCAATCAATCATACTGCTGCGATGTCAGACAGGGTAGCTTTTTCAACACAGTAGATCATGGGTATACAATCCGGAAAATAACTGAAACTATCAAGCAAACCCAGCAGGTGAACGTGAAACTCATTTAAGATATCTCCAGGTATATCAGAATCTAATTCTGCTCTAAATTCTTTTACCATTGGGAAATTGTCTAGATTCCTATTTTTCTTTGAATCCACCAAAAACTTGATTTTCTAAGTCTTGTACTTTATGGCTGACTTCAAAAACAGTTACTGCTTTTCCTTGAGGTGAGAGAGTTAAGCCAATAACCTTTTAAAATTGTCTGCCAAATACCCCACTTTCATAAACCAACGCCAATCATACAACCTGTTTCCCAAAGCGAAGTCATTGTCATTCAGTAGGGATCTGAAATTGCGTTATTTTTAGTATAAAACATACATATTTTGCCAGAAGAACTCTTCGAAATAGTTAGTGATGGAAGATCCATTCCTGTGAAAACTCTCCCAGCTGTAAATCTCCCTAGATGAAATAATAGGCAACGGGTAACAAAAGTTGGCATTTATTAAACATTTATAAAACAAAAGATATTTACAAACGAGCAATAGAAGAGCAGTATGGTTGAAAGGAGTGGGTATTGGCCCAGTTAAGGCTCGGGCTAGAAGTCATGAGTTAAAATATATTTGTAAAATGACAAATAATTCAAACAACATCCAAAAGGGAACAACCAACTCGCATAAACATTAATTACTATATTATATAATTAGGCCTGCAAATTAACTAATAAGAGGGTCCGACAGAAACATAACAATACAAATGTTATGGGTTTCAATTAAACAAGTGTCAGAGCTACCTATTGGCCTAAATTCCAAACAAGTCAACATTAAGGCATGGATGGGAATAGTTTAAATAATAACCAGCACCAAACAAGCCATCTATTGGCCTAAAGACAAGTGAAGTTACAGTACATTTTCAGACTAGAGACCAGGATTCATAATAGCCAAACAGCGTCACCAAGTGACATTCGAATAATTTAATGTTAACTCTTCAAAAAAGGGACAAATGAGACGGCCAAATCCCATCACGTAAATAATTTACGACAAAATATAACCTTGCCGTCGATTGACAGTCCATTCATTTACATTAACATGCTAAAGTGACCTAAAATAATGGGACGTAAATTGCTCATCATACATAATTTATTATAAATTATAAACAGGCCATCTAATGGCCCGGAACAAGTTACAAACTAGGGCCTTAAATAAGTAAACAATGCCAGCTGGTGACAATGACTAATTAAATATCATAAGATTAAATTGACCTCAGAGAAGAAAAAAAATAGGCTAGTACCCATCGAGTTAATTTTAGTTATTTAAACTGGAAATCCAATGGTTGATAAACAATTAATACATATTTAAGTCTCAAATGATAGTTAGAAAAATTTCAAAGATTAATAAGACCAAAGAGACAAGGGCCAGTTTCATAGTCAAATTTAGTACGCCTCAAGTGCGGTGCTACACCAAGTACATGACGACACCTACCTAAACCAGAATGGAATGGGCCAGTTTCCTATGAGAGAACAGCCCATTCCATTCTGGTTTAGGTAGGTGTAGTCTTATATTTAGTGTAGCGCCGCACTTGAGGCGTACTAAATTTGACTATGAAACTGGCCCTTGAACGGCAATTTAAATAAATATTTAAGTCCAAATAGATAATTTAGAAAGAACATGAATATTTGAAGTAAAAGAGAATTTTGAAAATATTTACAGATTACATCTGGCACAGATAACGTTGTTTAATAACACTGAAGCTGATGGTATAGTGAGTAGCCGCACAGGCGAAACAAGCCAATATATAGTCCAAATGAATTAACCACGTGATCCCTGAGATGGATCGAAAGGAACGTAAAGGAGGGCGAAGAGAGGAAAGGGAGAGGAAAGACGGTGCATGCGTTGGCCCGATGGAACATCTGGTGATGATCCAGAACCTTGTAGAACATGCCAGATGGCTCTACCATCTTCTCCATTAGTCTCTGGGCATGACGTCACTGGCACAATACGTAATCTTAACCGTTGCAGCTCTCGTTGGTTTGACGGTGCATTGTAGGCTGGCAGCACGTTTGGGGTCGGACGTGTATTTGGCTATAAGGGTGGTGTCTCTCCAGGGGTAGTGGAGTAAGTTTTATATTTGGATGTGTCTCTTGACACGGGACATGGCAGCAGTCAAATGCTATATTAAATTAGCTGCTGACACGGCGTTTTTTAAAACTGACCAATGATGAGAGCGCATACAACTTTTCGATCAATAAGAAATAGCGTCTCATTTTGGCCAATAAATATTAAGAAACGTAACGTGTAGATAAAGGTAGGAGATCATTGGAAATACGCCTGTGCTTTTATTGTTAATAACTCGCTTTTCTCGTTGGGGGCTCCGCCCTCGAACTCCAAGGGAGTTTTCTTTGCAAGTGGATGTAAACTAATGTAATTCCAGAGTCGTTTTTTGATAGGTTTTACCGTTTAGCCACAAGAGACCTCCAAAGAAAGGTACGCATCAACTTTAAAGTTGCTCCGCATTTTGAATTTTTTTCGGGGGTTAATTTTTTTTTCTCTACTTTGTTGAATTTTCTGTCGGCTACAGGCTAGAAGCTATAAGTTTGCCAAATTTCAAGTTTCTAGCTTATCTAGAAGTGTGTAAACATTAATGTCAGTGAATGAGTCAGCCATGTTTAAAAAAAGATTTAATGTAGATATTACCAATGGATGTTCCATCTTATTTATTTCAGCACTTATTACGATACCTTTATTTATTGCAACAATTATCACAAAACATATATTTATTGAATCAATTATAACAATACATAGTCTTATAAAGACCAACAAAGGAAATGTGGAGCTCCAGACTAACACGTTTGTATCCCATGAATGTCAAAAACTGATTCATTTATATTTTAATCAAGAACATTTGGAACATAACACCCAGGGTTGTGAAGTCGCAGATTCTAAAGCAGTTTTAGGTGAGGTCTTGAGTCGGTAGAAAGGCGTAGAATCGGGCTTCAAAATAAAAACTTACCTTTAGTTTTCTTCTTCAGAAATTGCAATCTAATAAAATAATATCAGTGATGCCCGCATTATTTAGCTGTCTCAAACAAGAAAGAAATAACTCTTATAATGTGCAAAGCAAATATTTTTGCCGGGATCACTCATTCTATTAATTTAGTAGTTGTGGAATGTGCCTGTTGAGTAGACATGACACTCGCATTGAACCAACAGTGCCCTAAATAGCTACTATAATAAATACAACCCAGAAGCAGGGACTCGGGATTTGTTCTTTAGACTAGAAGTGTCGCAGAGGCTACAAGCTAAGAGACTTAGAGGAGTAGTCTAAGGGGACAGGGTTAGAAATCTGCAGTTGCTGTCACCCCAAGGTGATGGTCTCTAGATCCTCTGTGGACTGGCAAAAAGGTTGCTTGATGTTTTCTTTATATATCTTCAGTGGCGGCTTGTGAGTAAACCTTAAAGGAGGGCGGACTCTGAAAAATTGCCATATGAGGTAGAGAACAGCTTACCTTATATCACCCTTATACCATCCTATCTTTAGATGAGTTAATCAGTAAGTTTATCGTTAAGTTCAAATCGGGCATGGCCCTGCATTGTTTTTATTTTCACAATTTTCTTCTAATGATAAAAAAAACCAAAATTCCGTATTTTAATATCGGAAACTTTCATTATTCATTAATGTAATCGAAAACCGGTAGCGTCACACAATACAACTCGACAACAGATAGCCAAGCAGTAGCTCAACCCGAGAAACTTGGCTTGATCAAAGAAGGTGACGTCGACGTCAGGTTGTCATGACAATCACCCTGTGACATATCCAGAGTTCAGCCTGCCAAAGCGCTTGTTAACATAAGCACTTTATATTGCGCGTTGACGCTATTATTATTATTCTAATTTCCTCAAAAAATTGGAAGATATAACGATTTTTTAAAATTGATTCATGTTTTTCACTATATAATGAAGATTGGTATGAATTTAAAAATAGGTTTTGTTTCTTTATTTGATTATTTTGCAGGAAGGGCGGCGCCCAAGAGCCCTCCTTCACGAGCTGTCCTCGCATATCTAATACATTTCTGGATCATCACCTATTTTATTATAAACTTATTTTAAAAATAAAGCTCTAATTATCATTTTGTGTGGACACGCGCCTCTAAACTCCATTAGTCACTATTATTAACCTTAAGCCACAAATTAAAGCTTATTTCTTTCAGTTTCAAGGTTTTTTTTAAAAAAAAGAAAGGCTAAATATTAGTAATTTATATTGTAAATCAATTGAATCTAAGTACAAAATATCATACATACGTGGAAGAAATTAAATAATAAAAAGAGCAAAGAAAATAAATGCTGTTGCCAAGTATAAAAAGAGGGGGAAATGTCTCGATAAAGTAAGCAACCTCCTAAATACAATTTTAAAACATATCATGTCTTTAATAATTCCATTCTTTAATTTATAAAAATCTAAAATATGATAGTGCTACTTCTTTTAAAGGTTTTTAGCTAGGTATTAAATATGCACTTTCTAAACCGACTGATTATTTATCAGCACACAACTCTCAAACTAACTTTAATCTAGAAGAGATACAAACACCAAGACCCTCAGCCGTCAATTAATCACTCACTGTGAAAAGGGAAATCCACATTTCATAAATAATTTATTTATTCTTTGCATGGAATCAAACCTAGGACCTATTAGCTTAGTTGGCAGACTCTACTGACGGAGCTAAGGTGTTGGACTTTTATAGCTGGCTCGAATGTGCCTTTTTTTTGCATATATATATGCACACATTCGAACCCTCTAAGCAACTGCGGGTTCACTTCCTCTAAACCCATCCTTCCATAGCCTTATCCTATTAGAATAGTCTAGTTAGTATCACTATCATCATCTTTCATCACTGTTTACAGCCTTTGGCCAGTTCAGTTTCCATCAGACCACCACTCTTATTCTCTTGTTCACGCTCCCTCGGCAATCTATGCTTCCCACCTCCTTGGTCATCCTTCAGGTCATGTTTCAACTCCATTATTACCCTCGGAAATCTCATGCGATGCTAAAAGAAAGTTTTTATTAATGAGACTCAGCTTTCCTGTTATTGTGTATTTATTCTTCACTGCACCATTCATCTCAAATTAAATCTTATTTAAAATGATTTTAGTAAATTAAAATTACTAATATTCAATTTTTTTATTTTGTGTAATGCTGTTCCTTTCTTTCAGTGGTGGTCTTTAGAGTCATAGGTCATTCTCTGCAAAAAGGAAAAAGTTAGGTCTTTTTCAAACTGTAGAAAATATTTAAGTTTCTTATGCCAATAATTACAATACTTTTAATATGTATATAATAATACTCGTATATAACAATGATAATATATTAACTAGTTCCTGAACAAAATTTGGAATAAAAATATACATAAAAAATCAATAATTAGTAACAAACACTGCATACAGTACTTTTAAATTCCTTGTCAAATGCTTGACATAAATATTAGCTCTCAAAACTGTCCCTTTTGCTTTTGAAAAAAGGAGCCACATCCGACATATGGACTAAGTTGAATCGTTATGTTTTATCAAACAATTTTTTTCATAATGTTTGATGTATTATTTTCTTCGTTTGATGGAAAAGAAAATGTTGGTCGAAAAAACTAAATGTCTAAAACATAAAAGGGAATACTTACTGGCTTTAAGTGAAACAGGAAGAAGGTTGGCACGTTTAAAACAAACAGTTTTAAACTAATTGTGTAAAATATGTTTTTTTAACGTGGGTTTTATATGTTTAAAACACTATTTCATGGCACTGTTTACAACATGTTTAAAGAAGAGTGAATGGTTGTTTACATCACGGAAGGAAAATAGGATCATGAGGGGAGTAACATTAGAAGGAGATAAACTGAAGAAAGTGGAAAGTTTCAAGTACCTGGGAAGTGTGGTAGAGGAAATAGGAGGAAACGAGATGGGAATTAGCGAAAGGGGGAGACGAGCAGAGGTATTTTTTTAAAGCGTCAGAAGCCTGATAGCCGCAAAAGTGCAAGGGATGATGTACAGAACATACTGTAACGTGGGGGCGCACGTGACCTGGGAGGGTCACAGGCCGTTCACACGTGGACGTGTGAACCACGAGTTCTTTTAGAGATATTGGGGTATGCCGCCGACCAAACACGAATGAAAATGCCCACGGAATATTCAAAGTTTTAATTATTAAAATTACCACTTACATACACAAACTGATTATCTGTATATCTAAACTAATTGTAACTAAACAAGTAATTAAGTAAAATAAAAAGAGCCTTAATCAATTATGTAACTTAATAAACTAATAAAGCACATAGAGATATAAGTAAATTGAATAAACAAATTAACAACTATAAAACACCTAATAACTATTCAAATATTTAAAAGACAGTCACAAAAATGTTCATTCACACAGTAGTCTACAATAATAACAAAAGTCACTCTTCTCACACACGATACACGGCGATGACCCGCAATATACAAACGCCGGACTCGCTGGTCCACTCCCGTGCCGTACACACTGCCCCGGAACGTGCCACACGAACACTGGACTCGCCGGTCCACTCCCGTGCCGTCCACACTACTCCGGCACTCGCCGGTCCACTCCCGTGCCGTACACACTACCCCGGCACGTGCCACACGAACACTGGACTCGCCGGTCCACTCCCGGACTCATCAGTCGCGAACCAAGAACTGAACTGAGGCTACCGCTGAGCATGTATTTATAGGGGTGGTGACAGCTGAGGGTCTGGAATCCTCCATTTCTAGAATAAAAAGGATCCAGACACCTCCAGACGTGTCTCCGTCCTCCCCCCCCCACCCCTTCGGCCCCTCTAATCCCCCAGTCAAGCGAGAGGGTCGCCGCCCACCCGCCAGACAAGGAGGGAGACAGAGAGAACAAGGAGCGCAGCCACAAGGGCCAACAACGAGAGCACGCCGGTCCCGCTGCCAGACTCTAATCTTGTTACAATACTATGTTCCGACATTGCAGTACGCATCAGAAACCTGAATCAGGATGCAGACATGCAAAATTTAATTTCTGAGGAGTAGAGTGGCAATGGACAGGGTGAGGAATTAAAGGGTGGTGAGAAGGTCAAGAAGGAACTCCTGCAGAATAGTATTGAGAAGGTGAGATTAAGGTGTTATGGACATGTGAGGAGGATGCTCGAAATGGAAGTTGTGGGAAGAAGGCCAAGAGGAAGACCCAGAGATTGGTGGATGAAGGAAATTTGGAAAGAAGAGGAGTGGATTCGCCAGGCATGGAAGATGTGAAAATGTGGGAATACAGGATTAAATAAAGAGGCAGTACAGAGTTCCATCCAACATGGCAGCTCGGTACCCCACAAGATCAGACTGGCAGTATAAAGCTCCATCCAACATGGTGGCTCGGTACCCTACGTATGCATGAGACAGAACCTGCCAGTGGCAGGAAACTGTGGATGATGATAGGCCAATATTTAAGTTTGTTTCTAATAAAACCAAAATTAATCTTATTTCATATAACTATTTATTTATTTTAAAATAATTCCCAACTGAACTTTGTTACATTTTACCCCACCTTTCCCTATATATTGGAAGCTATTGGAAACAAATGGGGGGATCTCCCTATCTTTTATATGCTGGGTTCCTATAGGTTGTAGAAGAATGAGATTTGTCATGTGGTGTAAGGGTCCACATAGAACTTGATGGTTAGCTTACATTGTGACTCACTTGGTTTCTAAAGTCATGGAGATCAGACGTGTAGTGCTCCAAATTTTCTTTATAAGTATATAAATAAGTCTACATTTTGTCTCTGGACCTCCACATTTTTTTTTGGTGAAAATATAGCTTACTTTGTAGCAATTATGGGGATTGCACATGAAAGTGCTGAAGAGTCTTCAAATATGTGAGAAAAGTGATCAGAACAGGAAAAAAGTGAATAAAGGTGACCACAGTGTGCCTGGAAATGACTATAAAGTGAGGTTCAGTAACTTAAAGTACTTTGAATTTTTAACTTCGTTCAATGTTAAAGTTCTATACTCCTTTGTACCACAAAGAAAATTTTTATACATCCACCTGCTTTGAGTAATTGACATATCAAATTGGCCACTCGTTAATGCTAGAGTTTTAACTTGGAGTGGCAACTTTGATATAATTACTCAAAATGGGTAGAGGTACAAAACTTTGGCAATGAAAAAAATAGAATTTCAAAAGTGGTACTCCAAGTTGATGAATAGAAGTCCAACAACTTAGCTCAGTCAAAATATTCTGCCTACTAAGCTAAGCGGTCCTAGGTTTGATTCTCTGCAAAGAAAAAAATAAATATTTGCTTTGCACATTATAAGAGTTATTTCTTTCTTGTTTGAGACAGCTAAATAAAGCAGGTATATCTGATATAATTTTATTAGATTACAATTTCTAAAGAAGAAACTAAAGCTAAGTTCTTATTTTGAAGCCCGATTCTATACCTTTCTACCCACTCAAGACCTCACCTAAAATTGCTTTAGAATCTGCGACTTCACAACCCTGGGTGTTATGTTCCAAATGTTCTTGATTAAAATATAAATGAATCAGTTTTTGACATTCATGGGATACAAACGTGTTAGTCTGGAGCTCCACATTTCCTTTGTTGGTCTTTATAAGACTATGTATTGTTATAATTGATTCAATAAATATATGTTTTGTGATAATTGTTGCAATAAATAAATTTATCGTGATAAGTGCTGAAATAAATAAGATGGAACATCCATTGGTGATATCTACATTAAATCTTTTTTAAAACATGGCTGACTCATTCACTGACATTAATGTTTACCCACTTCCAGATGAGCTAGAAACTTGAAATTTGGCAAACCCATAACTTCTAGCCTGTAACCGATGAGAAAATTCCAAAAAGTAAAAAAAAAAATTTTGTTAATCCCAGAAAGAAAATTCAAAATGGTGTAGCAACTTTGAAATCGGTGCAGATCTTTCGTTTGAGGTCTCTTGTGGCTAAACGGTAAAACCTATTAAAAAACTGCTCTAGAATTACATTCACTTGCAAAGAAAACTCACTGGAGGTTTGGCGGTTTAGCCCCCAACGAGTAAAGCGAGTATATAATATAAAACAATAGCCCACTCCAGCAAGTGTCACTATTTGTATTTTGTCTGTGTAATACTTTTAAAGAATAAAGCTAACTAGGCCAGACGATGTGACATTTCTTTTTGTATTATTAAAGTTGCCATCACATACATATTTAGATATGTATTCAGTTTTACCATAACATCTCAATTGACCGCCCAACTTGGGACAAGATCTGCGTACTAAATCCGTTACATCTCAACCAATCTATTTCTCTTAGGCCGTTGGCTATGTTCACTATCGTTCACGTGCCAAAAGTATACTAGATGTGCCTACACTCAAACTTTACATTTGAGAATGTTCCCCAAAACATTATTTACATATCCATAATTACTTAATATCAATATATATAGGAACCTGAATACAAAATGTTCGACAATTCTATAAGAAAAATTTAAATTTGACCATGATTCTAACATTTCCAATAATATTTCATTACTCTAATTTAACAGAAATATACAAACTACGATTTACGTAGATGAAGTAGCCTAGTTCCCTAATATCTAAAGCCATTTCTGAACTTATTAATGTGAATAATTGGCGGCTGCTTGGTCTAACGCGTCTGTCTTATGTTTTTGAATAGACTGCCAAGGAAGCGGAGATTGAAGTTCGATCCCACTCAGGTGCACTGAGGGTAGTTTTTCCTAAATGGTTTCCCAATTTCTCTCTCTCTCTCTCTCCCCATACAAATGCAGGTGCACTTCCAATAAATCACACCTACCTCATCCCTAACACAGTGTAATTAGTACATAGGTGAATAACCCTAACGTGGTGGTAAAAAAATTCTTTATAAGCAGTCGAGAGGAATAATTTTGAATAATAAAAAAAATTAAGGGAGAAGTTACGACCAGAAAAGAATATATATTACGTAAATTCGACGAGTATTACATGCTTCCAATAAACAAGCCAGCCAAGAGTGGTCTATCTAGCTGGAGCAGGCAATTATATTTCATTTTTCTACAGTGAGGAAATTAAGGAAGAAAGAAGGAATATGGTGGGAGGCGAAACTATGTTATCACTGATGTACAATGGCAGGTCCTTTTTTGCTATCATGTGATGGAGATGTACAAGGCAGCTACAAAACGTTTATTATAAAATTCCCTGAATCTTCCAGGTTTTTCAGACATTAAAAAAAAATCAGACCTAACCTTTTTACAGTTTTTCTTGCTGAATGGCAATATTTTTGATTATTATATTGATCACATATTTCCAAAAAATCCTAAGCTACCAAACATAAACATTCTTATAAGTTCTTGTTAATTTGGTCCATCCTAATGAGTATTAGCTCGCACAATATCTACAGTAGGGAGTGATTTCATGTTGGATTGTTTCTTTAAAACAACGGCTAACAATTTTTTGGAAATATTTGCAGAATTCATTACATCACAAATTATAATTCTGTTCATCAAGTGCTAAAGTAGTTTATTTAGATCGGCAAACATAAATGGCAATAGAGGTTGATTGCTCTGATATTCGGAGAGAAATGTCTCCGATTCAAGTAAAACTGACACCATAAATCCCAAATTTGATGTCAGAAGTTCATCCTTCACAAAATTGCTTAGTGTTGGTGAAAATTATCAAATTTTGGAGGATGCTTGTTAAAAAAAATACTGTTTTAAATACGGCAGCATTGACATTGCTCTCTCTAACACCCTTGAGTTTTCTACCCATATAATATAACAAAACTTCATCGGAAAAAGAGATGATTCTGTTACTCTGTGATAGTTTTCACATCTTGTTGGAAAATATTTAAATAGATAACACAGTGAGCGCAAAAAATGGTAAATAGTCCAACTAGAGTTAGCATGTGCTGTTTTGTAAGCACCATTGACAATGTGCAAAGAACAAGTTTCAAATTCCAGTAACTCAGGATCTTGTGGAGAATCTTCCTTCAAGTAACTTTTGAGATCATTTAAAAAAAATTTGAGGTTTACATTTGGTCCATCCATGGAAACTTGAATCATGTTTTTAAGATCCAAGCCTTCATCTTTTAGTGCAGCTATAATGTTCATTAATATATTATTATTATTATTATTATTATTATTATTAGCACCGCGTCTTACTACCCGTTCGGGTTATACGCACTTACGCTAATGTGTAATGGTAGGGTGATTGTGAGATGAAATGGAGGACCTACAGTTTAACGTGGAATCCGAACCACGGTGGAGGCCTGGCATTCCTCACATTAACAAGATGTCTTGTCAAAGGTGAAGGAAGGGATTGGTTCATTAATATAACTTGAGCTGTTGCATGACCTAAAACGCAAGATGTTAAATATCTTGTATGAATTTCATTTTCACTCTAGAAACGAACAACAACATCCATCTAAGTCTTCTGAACCTCATCAAATGAAATACAATAAAATGCGCATTGCTTAACCATATTCGCAAGCTTGCTTTTGAAAAAAGGACCTAGTTCATTCACAATGACATATCCAAGTTTATCTTTCTAAATTTGAAAGTTCTGGGCAATATCACTATCAGAAAACATTACTTTAAAAATATAACTATAAGCAGAAAAACTTTTAGCAGAAGAATGTGTCATTACTTTATTTATAGCCCACAATAGCTCAGCACGGGAAACTTCATCTTTGACAAGGAAGCTCTGAATAGAACAACTAGGTCTAGTTTCAGGTTTCAAAACTACTTCATGGTTACTAGCATTAAAATGTACATCTTCATGTAGGCCTACAGATGACACTGCATTTTTGGCCATAGGGACCAAGTCCAATTTTTTTTCTCCCACTAACATCTTTCACTCTGTAAACATGCTTCTTTCCCTTGGCATGATATCGGATTGAAGATATTCCCATGTTACTTATATCAAAGTTAGTTTTACACAAAGAACAGTGACCTTTACCTGTATCCCAATCCACTTTTTGTAACCACAGCTAATCTTTAAACACTGTACTGTCCAAGCAATCATCTTCAAAAGAGGTTTTCCCTCTGAGTTTATTAATTTCTTCTTAAATACAAAGGTCACAAGATAAACAAGTGGGATCTGAAGAATACTCACACCAGGCCAAGCTTAGGAAAGGTAGTTTTTCTTTTGGGTGGATATAGGGGGGGGGGGGGGG